>JBAJFG010000166.1:0-299376 GCA_037903475.1 Ancylostoma caninum | reverse complement strand
TGCAGGAAAAAAGCTCTGAAAGCCAGCCGGTTATTGCAGTTCACCCAAAAAGACAGCTTTGTTGGCCGTATTGAGACTACCTAGGGTAAAAGTGTCAGCACCATACAAACCCACCCACCGTCAATACGGGCGTCATCACGTTTACCCTGGGTAACTTCAGCAATGCATTCGGACTCTATGCCCTTCACCACTATGCTAGTACCTACAAAAGTATCTATTTAAACGAGCAAAGTACGATACCAAGAGAGGAGGTGTGGTTAAGGAAATGGTGTCCCCATAAGAACGTAAGCTAATCGCCGTTCACGGCCCTAAGCGCAGCGAGAAGTTCCTGCTTCAGAATAAAATTTTGAAGTGTACAGGTTCACCTACAAATAAAAACGCT
Source organism: Ancylostoma caninum (assembly GCA_037903475.1). Lineage (NCBI taxonomy): Eukaryota > Metazoa > Nematoda > Chromadorea > Rhabditida > Ancylostomatidae > Ancylostoma > Ancylostoma caninum. The sequence goes on along the minus strand of JBAJFG010000166.1, from coordinate 298,994 downwards.
TTCACAATAGACAAAAAGACGCTTCACCTTTTGATCGCTACAGTTTTAAAAAAGTTTTAAAAACAAGACATAAATAGCTCAGTTTAGACGTGTGAAAAGAAGTCACTCCATTAGCACGTATGCAGTTTAGTACGAGTTTACTTCTTCGTCAAAAAAGCAGTGGTTGACTTTGACCGCAAGTGCGGGAAGAAGGCAAGTGTTCGTAATGCTCGTATTTGCAAAAATAAAAACTTTACTGTTTCACAGCTACAAAAGTAGGTAGTAATTCTCAGCATAAAATAGTGCAATTCATAGAAAAATTCATGAAAATTTCGTGGAAAATACTATGAGAGATTATTTCAAGGCAAACCATTCGTCCCGTTTGTGAGATTTTCACATTAAAAAAATCTCCAGGATCTCCTGATCACAATGGTATACGTGATTCTATGCAAAACTGCCGAAAAACCACTTTCAGACTTCAACTTTTGGGGAGCTTGTGGGCGGGGCCAAGGTGGAACCACCGGTGGTTTCCGCATCATGTGCTTTTTTCTGGGTAAGCATGAAGCGCACTTACTATCTTGTTAAGGAATGAACGATGAGAAGCTCTTAGAAAGAGTACGAATTTCCTCAAGGAGTGCGCCTCTGGTTGTGCATTATTCAGAGATCTCGTCGTCCTGACTCGTCCTACCCTGGCACCGCCCACAAGCTCTCCAGGGATGTGAGTTGAAAATGGAATTTTTGACAGTTTTGCACGGAACCACATATACCACTGTGATCAGCAACCTCTGGAGATTCTTTTCATGTGGAAATCCTAGGAACGATCCTGAGGTGGGGTGCACCCTTCAAGGTCGTGAACTATGGAAAATTCGGCATTTACCGTTCCTCCTGCCTAATCCCTACTGCCCGGCTACAACATTTATCTCTATTATTCATCTCTGTTGCTGGTTTGCGCAGCGCACGATTATGTTCCAGTTAATTTCCTGTAATTACACGCTTTCTTTCCAAATCTCATTGCGAGAAGCAGCTTATTACGTTTTAGCCATTTTGGGAGTTGGCACTTTATTGAAGCCGTGATTTTTCTTGCAAAATATGGGTCGAATGGAAGCTGAACCGAATTTTTTATTTGTCTACCTGTTGAAACTCGGCTACGTCCCACCTTGCAGCCTAGCCACGCCCGCTTGGCATCCGTCACCCGCTCTTACCCACGATTGTGCCACAGTTATGTTCCCCTAAGTAAACCATTTGTCCTGTTCTCCGCAAAAAAAAATGAACGTTTGATATAGCGTTTCATCAGAATCGTAATTTTCTAAAACAATTTTGTAGCTTTTAAAGAATCTAGCTATTTGACGTTTGCAGTGAAACCACGCCCACTTGTTTACCATACATTTATATTTAATTGAAATTAGATGACGATGCTTCTAGTCTAGTCACACTTGCCAAACTACTATTATGTTGTAATTAGAACTTTGCAGCAATTTGTAGACTGGCCACGCCCCTTAGTCTGCTGTTAGCAGCCAACCGACCACTTTCAAGCAGTTCTTTCACTACAAGTCGAACACATCTGCTATACATCTCACTCCCGGATTGCAATGGGTTCCAGAATTCCATGCGCATAGCGCCTTAATTAGTTGTCGAATCGTGCTGGTCAACTTCTTCTGGACATCAATCCTGGATCCATCCTTACGAATGAGCCAATTTCACGGCATTCTTCAGATATCGAGGAAAAACCGCGCTAATAGCGAGAACGTACGTAAGGAATGCGCCGCTGGACGAGTTCAGGCGGCCTGATTGCCGTGTGCTGACAAGTTCGTGCATGTTCATACACGCACACAAATTTCCAGGAATTAACAGGTTGACACGGTAAACTACATGTGTTTACATGTAAGATTTTGAAATGACACCGCGGAAAACTCGTCCCGTACCGCAGCGGAAACTGTTTGATTTTCGTTTTCTCAACGGTGGCTCTCTCAGTTCCGCTACTTCGCTACGGTTACGGCTTTGATTCGCTTCTTATGCGGCTGCGATAGAGATCGGTGCGATTTTTATTGGTGAGTTAAGGTATGACCGCGATACGTCGTTAACGTCTGCAATTTTTCTTCCCTTTGATATTGGGGACAGTGAAACTCGTAATAAGTCACATTGCCCGATAAAATTTGACAAAAAAAAACAAAAATTGAAAACGTACTAGTAGATACGACAGCTAGGTAACTTGTTGATTAGAGAGAGTGGGAGAGGAGAGAAGGGGCGGGGATTCCCATGGACGGAAAAATTCCACTAACTCACATTATTACCCTGCATTCTCCTTTCAATATAATTTTAAATCCAATCTTTTCCCAACAATTTGCTGCCTGGTCAATGTTGGTAATGGAGTTTTGCCCAACCCCGCCTTTTTTAGGGTAACCACGCCCATGCTCTCCACCCTCGCTACATCAAGAGAACTCTCAGCTCGTATGCTTGATTGAGGCTACTCATGGTAAACATGTTAGCGCACCCTTTACCCCTTACGTAGCATACATTCACAAGTCTACCTATACATGATGTTGTTTGCACCCATCCTCAACCCAAGGGTAATCGTTTACCCAAAGATATGAGATCACTCATTCTTCCTATGAAATTCTATTTTAAATATGACTTTAAACCCAGCATATTTGGCTCCATGATCAATTTCTTTAACAGCTCCCTAACTAGCCCCGCCCCTTCTTGTGGTAGCCACGCCTATCTTCTCCAGCCATGCCACACCGACGGAACTCTTAACTAGGCTGCATCATTGTGGTTACGCATGGTAAGGTGTTAAGTAATGCCGTCAAATTTACCCCTTACCTAGCACCCATTAACAAGTCTATCCGTGAGTGACGCTGTCTATGCCGATGGGCTACCCAACTGGGTAACTTCTTACCCAAAAAATGTGAGATTACCCACCTTCCTAACAACGCATTTGAACATTACGTCCCCATCACTGCGACTGTGATACCACTTTTCAGAACAATATCAAGGTGTTGAAGCATATCTTGTGCTATACGACTTACAATCGCAACGATATGCGATACCATCGCGGCGATTTCTGTTTCTATTTCAGTGTTGTAGCTTAGTTTTATTTCAATTTCGTGAATTTTTCTTCTTTTTGTAACTGAATGTAGTTCCAAATTCAGTATTAGACGCTATTAACCGTAATCGCAGCACTGTCACGCATTGTTTGCTTCTTGTTCGTGCTAACAAAACCTTCACCATAGCGAATAAATTGTGTGTGAAATACAATAATTGCACAGCCGAGACGAGTTCTCGAAGGAGGTGGACGAGATTCAAGTTCCTGCACCATAATGTGTTTCTTTGCAGTGAACTCATGCACATTTCAACAATGCGATAGTGTCAGTAGCGATACGTCTAGGTGAAAATCGCAGCCATAGCTTTTATAATCGTTACGCGATTGATGAGTACAAGCGGTGGATATCCATGGAATTTTCTCGAAGCAGTGACTAGCTGCTAATTTTAGGGCTACCGCCGTAATTGTAGTGAGCGGAGTTGCTCGCTTTCGTTTCGGGCATTATCCTTTACGAAAACTATGTAGCTTGTTTAATAAGTTTTTTCCTGCACTCATCAGTAAGGTAAAGGAAACTTATAATGAGCGTAATGTGAACTTTCAACCATTGTTTACTGTTTATCACAGCAAAACTGAGTGATTAGAAGAGGAAACAGAAGAAAACAGCTGATCCGTGTCACGCCACAACTCATCCGGGGATACCGGAATACCTTATCTAGCGCATCACATCTCGAGAATACAGATACCTTTAGCGATTCGACATTCGTACAACTGCTGGGACTATTGTCGATGTGGCAAAAAATTAAAATTTCACACTTGAAAATTGTCGTGGGTGCTGCCATTGATGTTTCATCTATTTATTTGGTCAATCACAAACATGAGAAACAGCTTGTAAACGGATTACAGTAATTGATCGACTATACAGTTATCCGATGAGCATTGTCCTTCCCTGAGATGCACTCAATATCAACCCCGTTGAGAAGAGCCACCGAGGTTAGCTGGCTAGAACCCATGATATGGTTTTACGTGCGAATGTCTTTTCTGTTAAGTTAAGTGTTTTTCGAAAGCTTGTTACGCAATTTTATAACTGTTACTCGTTTTACGCTTTTACTGTGTTTAATTGGCTTTATTCATTTACGCATGTGTGCATCAGTAAAGAAGGATCGTCGTAAAGAAGGATGCTATGCGAAGACTTGTACCTTGTATCTTGCTTTGTTCATATCCGGTACTCAGTACTCAGACCCATACAAGACCCCAGGTATAATGCAGTAGTCTACAAGCCTCCGTTTCAACTATTTCGCGACCCTCAGTGCTTGAAGGAATGTACGATATTTGAAACAGACTGCTCTTCCCAGGTGAATTCAGCGACATATCTTTATTATACGATTTTGTGGGCAGGAGATAAGTTGCCCAAACATGTGTACTCTTCTACTTTTTACATAACCCTGACACGAACAAGTATCTAAATGCACATACAGCGGAGCACTGCAGTGAAGCAAACATTCCCGCAATACCGTCGTCAACATAAGTTCCTTTGCCAAGTTGCGCCGCTCCTTGCCATTCACCCCTGCGCCCCCTCCTGAGCCGGACAATGCCGCTGGAGGTCACGATTTGTCAAAAAGCACAGCAACCACCGTTAAGAGACGAGGGGGGGGGGCGTCTCCTTGTCTCGAACCTGAGTAAACAACGCAGTGTGTTGCGTTACGCAATCTGCGCTGCGCTCCACTCGCGCTGTTGTTTCAGTAACTGTTAGAACCTGTTCAGCGTCTCTGTATACGTTGTTTGCATTGTTCTTTCCATGAACCAGCGACCAACCGCTGATTCAATGGAGATTGCGCGCCGGGTATTCATCCACGGCAATTTGAGCTAATTGCACTCTGATGGTTTTACGACGCGCAGATGTTTCTGGTGATAAGGGCGCAAAAAAGCCAGCAGAGCGCGATTTTGAACGTCGTCGGGCTAGGAGAATGCCGAGTTCTTGCCTTGGGACGAGTCGTTGAGGGTTTTAAAGTTAAGAATCACTTGTAGACATGTTGACGAAAGAAATTCAACAAAGTGATTAATGATGATTAAGCAGTACCGCCCGTCTGCTCTGCCGCGCCGCACCACCTACGCGACGCGGCAGACCAGCTGGATGCTGTGGTCGCTGGGCGTTGCCTGTGTCGATGTTTGCTCATATTTTCACTCCAGCTTTTCAGAATGAAGACAAACAGAGAAAATGGTGGGGAATACCGCCTAACACAGCGTCCAGCTGGTCTGCCGCACCGCCTAGGCTGTGCAGCGCGGCAAACCAGACGGCCGGTATCCTGAGACCTTTTTAACTATGTATCACTTTACCTTACTCAAATTTTGTTATCATACATTTTTCTGGAAATATGAGTATCCTCACCACGTGACACCCATGCGAGTACTGCGCATCTCCCGTTTCTTGCTTCGATAATACCATTAATTTCATCTTTTCTCCTTATTTTTTTCCAGATTAGATTAGATTAGATTCACTCTTTACAGGAGAACCCTGTTCCACAATTAACAAATTTTCAAGATCAGAAAAATTCAAAATACCAGCAATTCTTTGCCCTTTCCACTCCACTCCCAGATCTTCTGTCAATTCATGTGTATTCCTGAGGAAAACAACAGACATTTGGGAACAGTCATCCAGAAACAACGTGTCCTGTTGAACTTGCAGTAGGAATTCTTGACTTGTTGTGTAATTACGGCAAAGAAATGATCTCAAACCGTTCTTACTGCCTGGTGAGTCACATCACATGCGCCGACTGACTTTCCTCCACCAATCAGCTGTTCCGCAGCCCTTCACTTTCCTCGTTTTCTATTCTACAAGTAAGGCGGTTTCTAAAGGATTTGCTCTTAGAATTGTTCTTATAGCTCATCATTGACTTCTATACTACAGTGCATGTTTTTCTGCTTACCCTTACGGCTTTTTTGCATTTTTCTTTATCGTACTTTTCTTGCCCTTTCTCTATTCTTATTCTCATATTAACCTATATCTTTGTGATTTCCCAAAAAAAGAAATACTGATAAAAATTGGTGTGAAGGTGCAGAATAGGGTGAATCCTTGGATTAAGGTGAGGTTTTTAAGGAAAAAAGAGTGCTTACTACACATTTTTGTACATAAATTGTAGGTAGACTACCCTAGTAGGTGGAGTTACCCAATATCTTCCTCGTAAATTCCGGGAAATATCATGGAATCATTTTTAATATTCCTGTAAATAGTACGCTGAGATTTTACACATTTAAATCCATAAATGGACTAATCTTAGTATATTATGAATTCCAAGGACCCCATACAGTTTCCAGTAGAGTTATATGCGAGTAATTCCTGAATTCCTATCCACGCACCTGGAACCAACCACCAAAAACACGAAAGTTAACTACACATGTTAAGTTTTATATGCAAACCCTTATGGAACTGGAAACGTGGATATTTGAAACCTTTACTTCAGAATTTTTTGTTCCAGATCGGTGACCAACAGCAGTAGAGAAACCATTAACCTGCCCATTGATAATTGTTTTAACTAAAGTTTCTGGTTAACCACATAACCATTTCTTGGAAACTTGAATTCCAGGGAATTTTATGGCATCCATTCATTTTATGAGGCCGCCAGGAATTTAGGTATTACTTCGGCTGAGCAATGGAAGTGGTAGAACTTCAAGGCGGTATAAAAAATGTTATAGTTACAGAAAAATCTGGAAAATCGACTGTAAACTGCTCTATCCGTCCAAATCTAGGTCCGATTGATCGAATATTCGAATGACTGGACGCTCGACAGCCTCGAATATTCGATTCAACTCGGCTTATTCGACGTCCCATTCAGACAAGTATAAACCTTGACGATGAAACAGGAATTTCTGAGAAAAAATTCTTTCTCTAGCGGATGAAGTTATTCCACCTATGTTTCAGTGTTTCGTTTTTTTTTTTTGCTTTACCCTGAGTGTATAAATAAATAAATAAATAAATAAATAAATAAATAAATAAATTTCAGTAAAATTCAGCTCCATATTTAGAATTTCATATTGAAACAGGAAATTTTACTCAAAAATTTTTATTCCATAATTCGATATTTTTAGTTGTCCCAAACCAGGGGAATAATGTTGACCTCTTTGAAAGAAAAACAGCAAAAAAGTGTGTTTTTCTAGGGAACAGGCAAAAAGTGGAATATTCCATTTTAAGCAAACCTTGATGCCCGATAAATTGTCGGCAAAAAACGCAGGTTGTCAACAAGGTTTGGAATCGACAACTTACCGGCAAGAAAGGGTGACTGCAAGTTGCCAGCAAGCTTAGAAACAGCAAGTTGTTGTAGAGTGCTTGAACAAGAAAGAAAGGAAGGAATAAGAAGGACTATGGTGCTTCTCTTCATTTTATGAAAGCCTTAATGCTCGACAAGTTGTCGAGGAAAAAGTGGAAACAAGTCGTCAACGAGGTTTGGAAGCGACATCCTGCCGGCAAGAAAGGGTGGCAGCAAGTTGTCGACAATCTTTGGAACCGACAACTTGCCGACAAGAAAAGGTGACTGCAAGTTGCCAGCAAGTATAGATACAGCAAGTTGTTGTAGAATTCTTAAACAAGAAAGAAAGGAGAAATAAGAAGGACTGCGCTGTTTCCTTCCCGAATATTCAAATGTTCGAATTGGTTCGTTAATTATTGGTGAAATTAGGTGGTCCTATCGGTTTTCACATGGTTTTCAACGATACTCACCGCCCGGCTGAGAGCTCAAGTACTCGACACGGGGATCTCTTGCTGCGCTCTCTGGTGATAAGCAGCAGTTCAAGGGATTTTTTCCCGGCAACACTTGACAGTTTCTTGGTAATAAGCTCATCTATCATTGGCAGCACCTTCCTGTTGCCACTTCACACTGCATTTTCTTCACACCTACAGCCAGCATGCGTCACACACTCGAACTCCAGACCAGCCCGCGGTTTTTGTGCGGCTTTTTGGCGGTTAGTTGACGAAGTGGGCGTGACGCCATATGTTCACACCTGTACCGGCTCGGCTGCTACCTGTCATGTCGTTCACATGAACCCTGGCTGGCAATTACTCGTCACGACATGTCATGTCGTATGACGTACGCAACGCTGTGTTGAACGTCGGCCGTACGCTCCTTACGACGTTGTTTTCAACAGCTAGCGGCTCGTCGTACTGTCGTCAGCCGCTCGTCCGTCATTCATCGCCGTCATTTATCGTTCGAGCGATAATACGCTCGAAATAGGGGCTCTTCACGGCTACATCGTAAAACGAGGCATGCGCTTTTAAGGTTCTTCCAGCAGCTCAGTGTTCCTCTCCGGACAGCACTGGTCTCGTTCTGGACTCTGTGGATTTTTAAACGTCTGCACCTGCTTTTTCTGGATTTTTTTTGCCAATTTCCAGAGCACGTGACGATATTAAGTACCTACGTCATACTCAACTTCGAAGCCGTTTTCCTCCAGAATCCTCCTCCCTCACTTAGAGAGTTCTTCCCTTTGTCTTTCAGAGGTTCTCTCAGATCCAATAAGCTCCGCCCTTCCTCATTTCACCTTTCACACTCTTTCTTTTCTTTATTACGTCTCTTCCACCGCTTTTCTTCCGTTCTTTACATTTCTTTACATTCTTTTTTTCACTCCAATACCTTCCACTCCATTTACCCCTCCCCCCCCCCCCCAATTTCCTTTACTCCCTCCCTTCCTGCCTCCCTCTCCTTACGCTCCTTCTTCTTCCTTTTCCTTGACTTCCTCCCACTCTTATATTCCTAAGGCGACTGTTGTAAGGTTACTGAGAGGCTGTTTTTACTTCATTTCAATAATTTTGATCGGTGTACTCCCTCTGAGCTTTGCATACTAAGTATAAGGCTGTTTTAATTTTTCTATTTCTTTTTCTATCGCTATTTCCATGGAAGTCATCTTTATTCCTGGATTTCCTGTCGTGTTATCCTACAGAGACTAACAATGTAACGCCCAGACTATATTATAAGGGCCCATTCCCATGATTTCTTTTCTGGATTTGGTTTTGGATTTTCTTTCTGGATTTTTCTCGATTTTTGCACACTTTACAACACTAATCCTGAGGTTTTGCGAGTTCTCAAGTGCTGTTTGCACCTTTTCCAAGGCAAATATCTTAAAGATTCTCCTCATTTTTCCAGGATGTCTCCCTTTTTCCATTTTTCACATTTTTGTCCGTATTTTATACGAGATCTCCTCAATTTTCCGGATTTTTGAGTGTTACTTCCTGTTCAGCGCGTTTTATCCTCGATTCTAGGACTATTTTCCGTCTTTTTCTTTCTTTTTTTGGATTTCCTCTTGTTGTGCAAAGCTTACACGGCAATATCAAGCACTCCTTGCTCGAATCCTAAGTTTTCTTCCTTTTTCCTTTACTGTGGACTGGAAAGCAACCCATGCACATGTAAGAAATAAGTAGAACGTGGAAGAAGAGCTACTTATGTTCCACTTTTTTCCGTTTTCTGGGTCGATTTCCCTTTGTCTTCCACGATTTTCATCTGTTCCTCTAGTCTTGCCACTATTTTAGCCAATGAAAAGAGAGATTTTTCCCACTAAGAGAGATTTTTCCACATTTTTCCCATTTCCCCGGGTACTCTTACCCTTTTCCCCGTCATCTACAGAGTTTCGTTCCACCATCCAGTCACTTTTCATTTGTTTCCAAGAGTTTTCCACCCGACATTCGAGAAATTCAGTGTCACTCCTCGTTATTTCTGATGGTAACCATAAAACCGCTCCTTACCGTCTACTTTAAACCACTAAACTAGGTGCTTGTGTCGTTCGGGAAACAACAAGTAGCAATTAAACTGTTTCACTCCATTCAGTATCTTACATTGCTGCTATGCACCTGCTGCTTTGAAAAAAAATTGCTCCGTACAGTTTATGGGTTTTATGAGGGTTTCATCAGGGTGTAACTCATCGTTTACCATGTTCCTTTGGAAATATCACTGGAATTCTTGGAATTTCCCTTCAATTTTTTTTTGATTTATTTCAATTTTCTGTAGAAAACGACGCCGATTCTCAATGAGAATCCTCACCTCCTACCGTAACCCACTGCAACTACTCAAAAAAATCCCACAATTTTCTACAAATGTGCCATACTCGAAGGAAAATTCTGGAAACGCTTGGATGACTCGAGCTCTGCTTTTTTTTCTTTTTCCTTTTTTTTTGCCTGGAAACGCAAAGCAATTTTCCCAGGATTACATTGCCGTCCTGCTAACTCGATTCTGGAATTTTCTGGATTTCCTAGTTGGCTCCAAACTCACCAGCTCATTTGCACTATTAGAATTGCTCAAAATTGTCGGGGTTTTGGTGTTTTAGAGCATTTTATTCTGAAAATCATAGCTTTTCCTGGCAGCCTGTAAGATCCAGAACCTTCAAATTTGACACAAAAATTTCTGAACTTAGCTGATTTTTTCTTTCTAGCTTTCCTATCTTCCGTGTATGATTACAAGTAATAAAATAAACATAAATAAATCGAAAATTTCTTGTAATACATATAAAATTCCACTGTAGGATCTTATCACGTCTTCTCGATCCAGAAATGTGAACCACTGAAATTTCTGCATTTGTTTAATCGTTAATTTTTCATTCTGAATAGAACTACTCGTAAGCGTAAGTAGTTATTTTGGATTATTTTTCTACTTTTGAAAATATTTCTATTACTTTGCAGTTTTCTACCGTTCTACTTTTTGACTACTATAGTGTGATGTTTAATTGTCATTAATTCACCAAACTGTACAACTATGCCGCAGTCAGGGTGGGCGGAGCAAGTACCGCGCCCAAGCAGTCATCTTCATGGTGTTGATCGTCTGCGATTGGTCGTTCCCATGCAAATGGCCAATCGCGGAACCCCTGCGACCCTCCTGCACCTCACAACGTCTCCCTCTCCACTCCTAGCTTCACAATCGAAACTTTCCGAATTTTTGTTGGAATTCCTGAATTTCAAGACGTAGCCTCTAACTCGTCAATGACCAACAATATGCTGCAACCGTAGCGAGCACAGTGGGCGGCGCCAGTTGCAGCTATGTGCACAGTTATTTGATTGGCTTCATTTCTGAAATTGCCCCCTACTTTCCAAACTCTTGGCAAATCCTTGTTGAATTGTCTGCCTAAATTCCTGGATTAGCTAGGAAAGAAGTCGCTCAATCTATTGAAAACCGAGCTGTTGTAACCCAGTCCGTGTTCAGCCGCGAAATCTAGTCCTTGCTGATGTCAAACAAAACCTTTGAGCGATTACTCATCGCTGCGGATGATCCGTGCCGCATCAATGATCAGCCACTATTATGACCACCGCGGTGAGTGTATAGAACGAACGGCTAATGGTCATTTGGTTACTATTTCGGTGATTCAGGGCTTATACGAGGGGTAATAGCTGCCATGATCTAGAATAACGTCATGGGTAACTACCACTCTAGAGGGTCTCCTAGCCAAACACTGCTTCCAATGTCTACGATTTTAATACACATAGATTTTTGTATTATATTAATAACATATATCATCAATAATATATATTATTAATATATTAGTAATAGTATTAATAGTATAATATTGTATATATTATATGTATATATTATATATTGTATATTATATATTAATATAAGTAGCTGCAGTGGGGGTTACGGCATTATATTAATATTAATATATATTATTAGTATTTAGCATATATCATTAATAATATATATTATTAATAATATACGCTGAGTCATCATGAAACTATAAAGTATTTGTCACCTACAGGTATTATTACTCTACTATGTATGCTGTTGCAAATATCATACGTACCTATATAAATACTAAAGCGCTAGGTCTCATAATATTGTAATACAGTGCCTTTATCATACTGTACTACAGTTTTATGTATCAAATTACTGCGTATTATTGTACTAAAATACTACGTGACTATTTTACCACGCTTTTCCAACATATTTTGCTTAATACACGATACTATATATGTGTCATAATATTACTAATAACATTTCTAGTACTATTGTTGTATTAATATTAACGTGCAGTTACTACATTACTACATTACTGTATCATATGATTACCACTATACTAATATGTTATAACTATGTGATGCTATGATATTGATTGTACACTTCTTTCATGTATACTGTTGCATATAAAGCGTAGTATTATATTATATTATATTATATTATATTATATTATATTATATTATATTATATTATATTATATTATATATATTAGTAGTTAATAGTACTATTATTCAACGCAATTTTTACCGAGAAACTCTCCGAATTCGCATCCAACCTATAAAAGGAAACGTTTATTATAAATCTGGCCCAGATATCTCATCTAATTCCTCCTTCGACGCTACCCAGCGACTGGTTCCAGTTTTTACCTGACATCTGCCACTTTCCATATTCTTTTTTCAACCATATGCGAACATTCTGAATTAATGTGTCGCTCATTCGTTGAAGGATATATGTTCATGTCGCTTGGCTGAAAAATTGGTTCCAGTCATTAGGTATAAATCATGCGGCGACATGGGAAAGTCCAGAAATGCGGCAGGTGCTACTGACAAAAAAAATCCGACTACAACAAAGGATTCGAGGAAGAACTCCTGGGGGTCTTTCTGGATGACTGCTGCTCTCAGGAAATTTATGGTCAAAATCCGTGGATCAAGCATTGGCTTTTGCCTTTCAGTAGCAGTATCCATCAACGTGTACCTGGGAATATCGAAGTTTTCCCGCCGTTGTGGAGTGGACGAGTTTTCCGCCCGAGCCAGTGGTGATAGGGTAAGAAATCTGTCAAATCTGGTCCTAGAAACTCGTCCATCAATTCGATCCGAAGGGGGCAGGGCGACTAGACCTCTATCATTTCTCTACTATATAGTAGGATTTATATATAGTAAAGTCTTACTACCACCACAAGAAGTATATTAGTCATGCATTCTTACTACATCAATGTCATCTACCAAAGCCAGCCTGCATCATCGTGAATACCCAGGGTAAACGTAACAACACCACCCAAATTTACCTGACGTCAACATTGGCGTTACCACGTTTATCCTGGATAATCTCAATGACGGCTGACCACATCAATTTTCCCGCTCGGATCGCCTCTTTTTCCGAAGCTCCGCCCCCAACAGAAAATCGGACAACTGCCACTGCGTCCACGATCTCATACATAGTTTTTTGTGCTAATTCTAGAGTTTTTTATCTAAGATGCTTTAGAAATCTGGAAATAGGAAGGATTTAGAACTTTTAGTAATTTCTCTTCTCTGCACCGAATTTAACTGTGTTTCTAGAAAATTCTCAGGAAAAGCCCATTTTTCCTCAGTTTCAATCTGAGCCATCCATTAAAACCTCGAGGCCTCAAGAATCCCACTAATGTAGAGGAAAGTCCATGAGACATTTATAAGGACAGGCACCTTATAAATTTGTCCGCAAAGTCTGCTGTTCTCTGCTCTCAAGGTCGGCGATCGGCAATCGAGAAGGACAAGGAGTTCTTGTGGTCGCTTCTTTTCACGCTTCTTTAGGTCTGGGTTTCTCAACTATGGCTCTCTCTCCTCGCTCATTTTCTCACCACTGCTACTTTTGCCGCTACCAAGTGGTTTTTTTTTCGTTTTTACTGCTATTTCTTTATTACCATAGAGAGATACCCAGACAGAGTTGAATTCATAAAGACTTTGTGGATTTCACGCATTTTTCGGGGCTTCACTATGTAATAATTCAAAAGGCAAGCTAAAATAACACTTTCTGAATGCAGAGAAATCCAATTGTTGTTGTTTACTTATTTTCGTAAGGGAAGGATGAAGATTTTGAGGCAATTATATTAAATATATATAACATGTTTTAGATTACTATGTATTAACGATTTTACTAGGCTTTTCAAGCATATTTTGCTCTACACTCAGAAATGTATCATATTATCATTAATTTCATCGTCGTATTAATATTAACATACTACTGTTGCGTCACTGTATTATGCTGTTATACTACTATCATAGTACTACTATCATATCATAGTGCTATATTACTGTATCATGGACCATGGACCATTCCCAAACCCATAGATTGCGCAGGCACAGGAAAATTGTGTTATCGATGTATGTATTACAACTCGAATGTTCGATTTCGAATCATCTTCAAGTTCGAATGTTCAAGCATGAGTGAAAAATACAGCCACGTAGGTCTCATACAAGTGGATGTGGGAAGTTTCCTTATTCTTGGAATGTCCATTTTTGGAACTACCTCTACATATATATGTTTACGTTATGCACTACTATATTATATACGTAGTGTATTATATGTTATATTATATATTATTTTATATACTACACTATATATTATATATACTGTAATGTACTATAATACAGCACACTATAATGTACTATATTATATTATATATATGTTACATATATTATATTTACTATAATATACCATAATATAATACACTATAATGTACTATGTTATATATTATATCATTGCACTATTGTACGTCTTATTATACCATATGCTATCTGCTATATTATATAACTGCATTATTATATTACCACTATATTATTATACATATATAATTATATTATTATATTACTGTATTATTGCACGCATTCCTATCCACAGAATATCCCATTATAATATTATATGTTATATTATTGCAATATTATATGTGTTATTATACTATATATTATTTACTATATTGTATTACACTGCACTATTATTATACTATATTATACTATTATTATATCACCATTATATTCTAATGTTATTGTATTATTATACGTATTACTATCCATACATCATTTTGTTATATATTATTATATTGTGCACATTATACACTATTATATTAATATGCTATTTCAGCTAGAACTTTTGCAGGATCTCTTTCACGCTTTTTTTTTCTCATTTTTCTTTACAAATTCCCGGATCCAGGATTTTTCAACTCCAAATTTGAACCCAGGTCCAGACACATTAATGGACTTTGCTATAGCTGAACGAGTGCACACCTCTTCGTCGGACATGCATCGACACCATGTTCTTTTTCTCCTGTTTTCACCATCCATCTCTTTTTCTTCTCCGTTTTTCTCGTATCGTTCGCTTTTTCTTCGGCGCCGCGTTGACAGTTTCATTTCACGGCCAATTCTCGCTTACATTGCTCTAGAGTATTTCCGAGTTTTCTGGAAGTTTTTCGGATAGTCCGAGTTAATACCGGTTATTCACTAAAGCTAGAGTACATATCCCACTGGCTCTAGGGCATGTTCCCGTTTGCGATCCTCACGACCTGTTTGCTGTGTTTGATTCTGGCGGTAGATGGACAGCCGACGAACGACGAGGTGAGTGCTTTTCTCAATTTTCCGTTGATTTTTGATCCCAGATAGCTGCGCGGGAAAATCCATGGGGTTCAGGGAATCCAGAAAATTGTAGTTTGTGCTTCCACAGTTGTTCCAAGCGCGTGAACTTCCGCCTGCCGACGAAGGTGTGCAAAGACCTTGTGTAAACATCGTCGCTGCCACTTCACTGGATACCCGGCAGTAACCTCCGATCCGGGGAAAAATTCCGACGGGTAATTTCCGGTATCCGAGGTCCGGGGCTTGTTTCCCGCGTAGCCAGCTTCGGTTTCGTTGTTGTTTGGCCGCGGGCCAAATCCACAACGCTTCCGGTACGAGATCACATTGCTGCTATCGTCACCCCATTGTTTGTCTACGGAAGACCGAAGGCAAAGAGATCCATGCGAAACGGTTTGGCCAGGGAAATTCTCTGAATTTCCATCTAGAAATTGTTCTCGAGCAGCGAAACTCAAGTATAAACACAAAAAACTCGCTGCTTTTCTGGAAAAATCTTCAAAAACGTGCAAGTCAGCAAATATTTAGGTTATTCATATATTGCCCTACTGTGTACACATAGGAACAGGTTCTGAATTTCCTGAGAAATTCCTGTGCTACGCAAAAAATCGCTGTTGAAATCTAATTTAATTAGATGCACGCCTAAAGATAACCCGACTTTACTGCTGTAACCTGAATGGAGTGAGCGGTGGAACAATGAACTGGTAATTTTTCCGAGAAATTCTTGCAAATGAGCGCTCATAGCCGAACGGAAGTGCATTCTGAACAAGCGAAAATACGGTTATCGATTGATGAACTACGATGTGTCGAGAATTTCGACCTTTTCCAACTTATAACGAGTCTTATTCAGTGATTTACAATGATTTCTGCCCAATTTTTTACGATCTATGTTTTACGGATAACGACTAGCTGTGTGGAGAATTTTATCCGAAAAGGGCGGGGCAACCGAGCCCTGTGATTGCTCGGCTGCGCGAACTGATCAATTGCGGAGCTTGGAGCGCCTCCTTACCCAGGAATGACACTTCACACGCACTTGAAGGCATTTCGCCAGCAACAGGTGCTTATCTGCAAAGATTTTCGGTCAATTTTCTCTGATTACCGATTAACGATTAACGAATTACGACCCACGGCGATGTTTAGCCAGCATTTTGCTAATTACGACTTCCGGAAGTGATTTTTCGTTGTGCGCGTACCCGTTTATTAGCCGCACTCTGAGGTTGGTTGCGGCAACTACCGTAATCTCTGAATTCTGTCCAGGACCAACATCTTACATAGATGAGCAACTGAATTTTCTGCGCAACAGTGTTCCAGTTAATATTCGCCACGGCCAATCTCCCCATGTGCGCGCTCATCCAATTTCAAATTTTTAAAAAATTCCCCGTGTGCACGACCTCAAATTTGAAATTTCGAAAAAATCCTGTCCGCGCGAATTCAAATGTGGGTTAATTTGTTACCACAAAAGCCCGAATATATCGCTGAGATTACCCATGTCAACTGTGTTTTTCTCCTCAAACTTACCCTTCATACGGCACATAAACAAGTTAACCCATACGTAGCGTCATCTATACTCAGCTGTTTCCCATAGGTAATCATACCCATTGGTAAAAAGTTACCCATCTTTCCAGTGATGCATGCAGCTCAAGGATGTCGTCATAATTATTATATTCTCGGTTAAGATGCATGAAGGGATCACACTAAGGTGGTCTACGTCATCGAGACCACCCACGAAGTAGTCGTCACCCCTCCCCTTCGTGGACCACCCACGAAGATTTGAAATTTCTTTGAGTTGCAAAGAATTCTTCTCTTTTTTTTTTGGTTTTTCCCATATAAGACTATTTATGACTTACCCGAGCTTTATTTAGTTGAACTGCGAAGGTTTTAAAACCACAAAACTCTTAGTGTATCTCGTATAGTTAACTGCAAATTAAAAGAAAAAAAAGGAAAAATTTATTAATTGTACTCCAAGGATAGGAATTCTGCATTATCATTGCTTTTGTACGTTTTATTAGAATGACTTTTTAGATATCGAGTAGTTCACTCACAAAATTTAAAACCTTTTTCAAGAATTTTGACGTATCATCTAGGGTCAAGTATTATGATAATGAATAAACACATCAACTTCTCGGCCTTGGTGAGATTACCCATGGTAAACTTGTCGACGCCTGTGTTAACCTTGGGTAGACTTGTAGGGCGTTGACACATTTCTACTGGATAATCTCAATGATGGATTCGGCTCTGGCTTCAACACATTCACCCAGAGTAATCTCAGTGCTGGATGCCGCCCCTGATTTTCAAACAATATAACGACTTAACGGATTAACGACGTTTGTTTGGAGTATTATTTATTTACTTACTCGTTACACCAAAAGGGGTGTGCCGATCATTACAAATATTGCAAGGAAATAAAAATATTGATAAGCCTCAAAGCAAACTATCAGAGCAACTCAGGGCAGACGAAGCAGTAAAGGTAAAAAAGTTGAATTAGGACTTGACTTGGTTGCATGACTGACTAATTTATTGTGTTGAACCAGTGAGGTATACTTTTTCTTTTTTGTGGGGCAGAACCGTGGTGTTAATCTGCGAGGAATTCAAATTTTTAGTGCATTTTCTCACCAAGGAGTTGACTGATCACTTTCACTAAGGTCGAAAGAGTATATTATAATATATAATAAAAGAAAACTATATATCAAAATTCAAAAGAGAACCCTTTGAGCCCTAAAATTGTCGATGTTTCTTCGACATAAACTCCACCGTTGCAATTTCCACACATTTCTCTCATCGCTGACCATTAAACCACCAGCGATGACGACAACAAGCGACAGTGTAAACCGTGACACCATTTATCACAAGTGTCATAATTGTTTGAATAGCGCGCTGATTGGAAGCTACGTGGCAATCCATCAAATTCTCCGTAACCCAGGTTGCCTTGCGCTGTGGTGTAACTGTATAGGACATTTGGAGCGCCATTTATCCGCGTTGCTAGAATTTTCCACACGAGAGATAAGTGCCTGTAAATCACTCCTGCACCACGGAAACTGGCTGACTGGCCTGCCGCGCCGCACTCCCCACGCGATGCGGCGAACCAGGCTGGTGCTGTGGTTGTTCGGCGGTGTTCTCCATCGTTTCCTTTCTCTTTTTGCCCCATTCCGAAATGCTTGAATAAGAATATGAGGTAAACATCAGCAACAGTAACGCCTGTCAGTGTCCAGCTACTCTTCCGCGTCGCGTAGGTGGTGCGGCGCGGCAAGCCAAATGGGGTATTGTGTGATGCGAAAGTGATTCTCTTTATTACTTAGTACCCAATTCCTGCAGCACCACAGTTTTATACCCATTTGGTTAGTCTCTAGTCAGTCGCAGAGGATTCCTACTGATCATTTTCGATTCTCATGATTGGTGGACTGTCTCAGTGGGCGTGACATACCCACATCTCGCAAAAATTCCAGGTTCGCGCGAGTTTGTTGTTGGACAATTTTCCGCTCGAAGTTTTAATGGGAGAATTTTTTTGGGGAGCAACATCTGCTACGCCAATGCGTTTATAGTCCCGTCAGCGACAATGACCAGCTACGAGACTTGTGGGGTTTGGAAACTAGTGCAAAAGCTAGATGGCTTCTCTTTCTTATGAGAAAATTTTCCAAATTTTTCTGAACTCCAAGATGTCAAAGATTTTCTCGGGGGATTTTTCCCTGGATATGCCTCCCTCTTCATTTTTTTTTTTGGGGAAATTTTACCACCAACATTCAGGAAACCTCCAAAAAATCAAAATACTCAGCGATGATCGCTCTTTAACCATGAACTAGACGTCGAATTCGCCGGGGAATGCCCATAACATGAAAAACTAGCGGGAAACTCGTATCTTGACGAGAACCGACGGAATGGTCTTGGCATTCGCGGCCCGTTATCGGCCGTTGCTGCAAGATAACGATCGCGTCTGTTGAAATCGTGCAAAAAAGCACACTGGACTACATTAACTGGGCTGCAATGATTCATGCCGCATCATCTGTATCTCCAGATGGCGCGAAAACTCGTCCTGGGCCGCAGTGTCAATAAAGAACCTCGCAGAACATGAGAGGGGACACAGCGGTTTCGATGAAGACGTCGCTGTGACCCTAGATCCGGTACTCTCCGATAATCCACGAAAATCCCTATGTTTTGCAAGGATCTCCCAAGATTTTCTCGATTTCAACGCGTCGCAACCGCAGCGAAACCAGTTCCAGCCCGCATTACCCGCAGACGATTACGTCACACTCCCAGTGCAGTGCAAAAAACGCTGCAAACGAAAGTCGAAAGGTTAACCGCAAATTTCCCAGGGAAACCACTCAGAACCCATAGAACAAGTTGTCGGGCCGATTTCGTCTCCAAAACAACTTGCAGACAACCTTCTAACTTGCAAAACGTTGTCGACAAGTTTAATGTCATCATTCCAAAAACATGTTGTCAGCAACGCTTTCTCCCAACAACTTGTCGGCAAGAAGAAGCCGAAACAACTTGATGACTGCTTTCTGAACTTAGAAACAACTTGCCAACGACTTTTCTGGTTGAAAAGGTCGTCGGCAGGTTGTCGACAACCTTCCAGCCAAACAACTTGTGGACAAGGGAGGGTCAGAGCAAGTTGTAAGCTAGTTTCCACACCCACGTAGTATACTATGCAACTATTGCAGATAGTGGAGCAGTGGTTACCGTGCTATAATTGAAGAAAAACTCTGCTATCCACATGATGGTAATAAAAGGCGCAAACAAGTTTTCGGCAAGTCTTTACGGCTAGCAAGTTGCCAGCAATAAAGGCGAGACCAATTGTTGGCATTTCTGTACGACTGACAAGTTATCAACACAAAAAAAGTGGAGGTAAGTTACCAACAAGCTTTAGAATCGACAAATTGTCGGCAAGAGAGGGTGACAACAAGTTGTTGACAAGTTTATAGGACCGACAACTTGCCAGCAAGGTGAGGTGGAAACAAGTCGTGAAAGAGCTTTGGAATCGCTTGTAACCAAGGAGGGGTGAAAGCAAGTTATCGACAAGCTCAACCGACAAATTGCCAACGAGGAAGGATGAGAGCAACTAAACATAGAGACAAAATAATAATAATAATAATAATAATAATAATAATAATAATAATAATAATAAATAAAGTGAACTATTATGTCTGATTTCCGTTTCGTGCACTACCTTATACGGAAATCAAACACAAATTTTAGGCCATCCTTTGCACTCATCAGTAAGGTAAGGATGGCCGAAACTTATATAAAGTGAAAATAAAAGTAAACTGACCTGTCACAAAAGAAAATTTTAAGGAATATTAGAGAATATTAGGAAATTAGTGAATATTAGAAAATATTAGGGAATAACAGTGAATAGTAGGGAATATCACAGAATGTAGATAGAATAGAATATCCTCAAACTTGGGTAATTAAACCAAGCAAGTTGTTAGCAGGTTTGCGCATCTGGCAACTTGTCAGCAAGATAAAGCGGAAACAAGTTGTCGACCGGCTTAGGTGCGAACAAGTTTCAGATGCGATCACCAACTTACTCGCCAAATACTAGTCAGCAACTTGTTCTAGGGGTTACGAACACCAAATTTACTCGAGTATTTCAGCAAATTTTCGACGTAGTGATTGTCGGCGCAGGCCTTACTGGCCTAACAGCGGCTCGCGAGCTGAAGAAGAAAGCGCCGGAAGCACGGATCAAATTGCTGGAAGCGAGGGATGAGGTAACATTTTCTTTAGAAGGAATTCTACCAAGGAATTTGGCGAATCTAAGCCGCTCATGGTTTAGGTTGGTGGACGAATTCGAGCGAAAACGATGAAAACCTCTGAAGGAGAAGCACTGGTGGACACTGGTGAGGCTGATTCTTACTAATTCACTTGCATCCCATGCGTGCGTGCGTCCGAGGATCATGCGTCATTTTTGTGATTATTTTTCAAATATTTCTTGTTGATCATCCTGTAATGGAATTAATATTTTTACTATTTTTGTTCTTCCATGCGGGCCCTCGAGGTGGCAGAGTTACCCATTTTTCTTCCTCGCTCATTCCTGGATTCTAATTTCTTTACAGGAAAAAAGCTCGACATTTCCGGCAACTGTCGCTTCCGGAAGTGTGCGGCTTTTTGTAAGTAGCGGCCGCTTGCCGCTCTTGACACAACCAATTGAAGAAGATAAATGATTTCCTCTTGAGCCAGTTTCACTTGACAATTCCACTAATCGAATCTGCATGGGGCCATGATCCATGCAATACCTGGAGTCTCGAATACTTGGGGACGTGTTTCCAGGATTTCCTAAGATTTTCGTGGAATTTCAACCGTAGGGACAAACTGATCACAATTCTATGCGTAAGTTGCACAAAATTCGGTTCTAACGCCTTTATTATGGGGTATGCTGAGGCAGGTCTTCCTCTCGATCCCGGACTTCTGCCACTTATGTACGCCTCTGGGCCACTAACTCTCCTTCAACATGTTTGACACGTTTGGCGCTATCGATCGATAAATGGGCATGTATGTAGTTATCGCCACTAATATACGCAGCTGTTATGCCAAATATTAATGTACATACATAAGTAATATGTACATAATATTCAGTATGTCTGCCGTAGTATGCCAGTAGGTTGTGCAAATAAAAATCTCAGAGGCATGCCCTACTATAAAATTAAACATTGATATATAGTAGTAATAAATACTACTATAGTATGGCAGTGGGCGCACTTAATAAGAATTTAGGAGGCATAACCTATTACAAAATTGGATATCAGCATATTAACATGCACCAACAATGGGTACTACTATAGCATACCAGTGGGCGGGATTAATATACCAATAATCTGACTATTATATATCAATCCCACCCATTGGTACGTTAGCAGTGTAGTATTCCTACAGTAGTATTCTAGTGGGCGCGTGAATGCTTCAGAGGTAACCCCTACTATAATATATTAATATACATATAATAATAAATATAAAAGGATATAATATATATTAATAATAGACACTACTATAGTATGGCAGTGGGCGGCTCAGTGAAAATTCAGGAGGCATGACCTACAAAACTGGATATTAGTATATTAACATGTGTTAATAATACGTAGTACTACGTTTAGTACACCAGTGGGCGGGGCTACTACATCAGTAATACTAATGTACATCAATAATACAGTACTCCTACATTAGTACTCCTGTGGGCGGGTCAGTTTAAATTCGGCAAGCCAACCCTATGATAGTATACTACTATATGTATTAATAATAAATACTACAACAGTATGGCAGTGGGCGGAGTTAGTAAAAACTTGCTACAAAATTGAATGCTATTATATTAATACATAACAGCAATAAATATCACTATAGTGTACCAATGGGCGGAGTCAATAAAATTTTTTGAAATGAAGTCTACTATGTATAAAACTACTACACTTAAGTATGAGTCAGGAGTGCGAAAAAACAAAATGATAAGCTTTCAAAGCAAAGCAGTAGGAATTAAATAAGTTCAGGCATATATTCCTTAGGTAGCACGAATTTTGACCCGACGTCGCACTAATATATAGTAGGTGAACGTGTACTAGTTACAGTAACCCGTGCCTAATCCGGCAGAACCGCAATCCAATCACTCGCGCCCATTTTCAGGCTCACACTTCATCTCGCCCTCGGCCACCGCGCTGACCGCTCTGGCCAGCGAACTCGGACTTACCGTCTATACCCAGTCGAACTGTGGAACGCGGACCTTAAACATCCGAGGATTCCGAACGAAACGGTAATGGCCCGCGGCCTCTCGGCGTGAACTGGCTTATGTTTCAGACTTTTTATGGCAAAAACTTAATGTCATCACGCGATTACGAGCCATTATTGTATTAACGTGTATTATTGCTTGAAAGTCCGTGTAATACACACCAATTTACGCGCTTTTGCAGACAATCGCCGTTTCTTTCGTCGCCGCACTCGTTCAAGGAGGTGCTTCAGTCTCCAGATGTGAGTGCGCTCGCGTCACAGAACGTTCACAGCTATTTCACCGCCAAACAGACAACGCGTGCCGAGACCGACACCGCCAATCGACTCCTGCAGGTGGGCGTGGCTGTTCCATTGCACTGTGTGTAATTGCGGACTTGAACAGCGATACGGAAAAATAACTGACGTCCATGGCGAAAATGCACTTGTCTCGGTCATAAGAACTATGTAATTGGATGCGCGTGAAAGAGACTGGTTGGATGACTATGTTAATTGTTAGTCCGCAATTGCACAAAAACTCATTGAACGACGGGCGGAAATAAAATCGAATAAAACATTCAGTGGACGAGAATCAGCGGGGTTCTTAGTAAAGGCGTGTGGACAGAATTTTTTGCCAAAAAAAGGTAGGTAGTGTACATGGGAGAGGGGCCGAGCTCCGTGATTGGCCAGTCCATTCTTGTCGTCCAATCGCAAAGCTTAGCCAAGCCCCCGCCTGCGAAGTACTCCACAATTGCAAAATTAGACAAAACTTCTGGGATTATGATTGAAAGCCTTTTAATCACAGTGGTGAGCCCGGTCATAATCGGGAGGGATGGATGGCGAGAGAAATTATAAGCTCCCCACTTTAATGGCGATCCGGTCGGCAGGATTTTTGAAATGAATCAATCTGAAAATTCGTTTTGAGTAAAAGTAGGCAAAATAGTTTCAAAAATATGTGAAAAAGACTTTGAAAAAACTTGACTCAAGAACATAGAAAAATCTTCGCTTATGTCAATTATGGACGTCCACACGAGCTCAGCGACTGGTCGCTCGATCCGCGTCACCGAATCACAGAGCTTGGCCACGCCTCCTTGGCGAAGCAACGCTCTACGAATGTTGAATTATGCAGGAACTTCGAGAAAATAATTCAGAAACATGTGGCACTGTACTGAGCAGAAATGCAAAGCCGAGCTCTGCGATTGCTCGATCTATTCCCCATATCCAGTCGTATAGCCTAACCACTCCCCATTAAGCGTACAGTGCTCTACCTCTGTAGAATCGGCACAAGTTTCTCACATTTTACATTTACCCACTTTTTTACGCACTGTAAGTATATTTTTTTTATTCTTTATGTTGTTTTCCCAAATGTAAGTAAAGTCGTTGATAGATTGAGAAAATTGGAAGGGATTGCTCATTGCTCATATATTTTCATTTATTATATACTTATTTTCCCGACTTTTCTTCTTCCTGGAATATTTCTAGTATCTCCTTTTTAAACACTAAAAATACTGTCTTTATTACTTTTTTATTGTTGCTACATTTTTTAGCCATTAGCATTGTTTTTTTTTTCAAAAAAAAAACGCTACCATTGATATCCTTTGCGGTTTTTTTTTGCCGATTGTTTGAGAATCACATTGTTTGTTCAGTCTGCAGTTTACGATATAGATTCATACTAATCGTTTTTGTTGACAAAAAAAATAGGAGGAGATATTAATTTGAAGCCTTTCTTGTGTGGGCTATCCCATTCTGATTTTCGCCTAATTATAGTTTGTCAACCTCTAACTAAATTCCAAAGATTTCCCTGAAACCAGTCATAGTTCCTTGTTCGCAATTAAAACGTTAAACAAATGGTAGTGAAGGCCAAAGAGCGATTTTCGGTGAAATTAATCACATGCCATCCAACGGCACTTCACCGAACGAACTCAATCACTAGTCAACTCACTTAGGATTTTGTCAAACATACGGTCGTAAGAACCAACAACTTTTTAATGGTAATTACTGTCAGCTGACGACAGAACGTCTCCATTACTTAACGGAGACGTATGGGAAAATAGGGGACGACATCCGAGAAGTCAACGAAACTCGGGAAAATTAAGAGATGTTTGGCGAAAACTGATCCACAGAAAACTCCATTAATATTCCTTTTTAATCATTTGCAATGCTTTTCTTACTATTCTTCTCGTATTCGTAGTACACGATGAGTCACTACGGCAACCGTATGAACTTTCTGCCAGGAATTTGACCAGAACGGCCGTTCGGAACGAAAAGGCGGTGTTGTGGCCGAAAGCTCGGGAAATAAATATAAGAACTAATTCTAAGTCGTGGTGCTCACTAGCAGTAGCGTTTGGAGAATTTCTCCTCGACGAGAAAAACAGTCATTTGGAACGAAAAGTGGGCGTGGTTCCTCGACAATACGACTAAAATATGAAGTTAAACGGTCAAAACTAGGTGTTCTGGGAGAGTATAAACTTGTACCATTCGAGACAAATTTAATCAAATTGTTTAATTTATTATCAGTCATTTATTGAAAAATTTAACGAAGTTCGCCAAAAAAATCGTCTTCAGGGGAGGATAGGAACGATCTCCACCCATTCCTCCGTCATCTAATAGAGAAATTCTCCTTGGCAATATGGCAAACAAATGATGGGGACCAGTTCTCGCTCAATAGCACCATGAGAGAAGCGATCTTTCCTTAGCCGTTTACATATTAATTTATATTATTATTTATATTACTTTTTGAAGTTTGTATTGTTGGAAATGAGTCTTGAATTATTAAAAATCTTTTGGGGGCACTGAAAATCAAACGTATCCCTTAAATAAAAAAACGATTTATTGAACTCTCTGAATTATTTATCTTGTTCGCTTATTTACCCGCTTATTTACCCTATTCGTTTAACTTCGACTTACGCGTTTTGGCCAACTCCATAGGCTTACCTAGGTAAATGTGAGGGAGGATATTGTGCGTTTCATGAGAGGCGACAGATGGAGAGACACCAGAGAGGAAAAAACGCAGGAAAGTGTGCAGCAATTGGAGAGGGTAGCGAGAAAAACAGGCAACTCGCACAGAGCGTCATTGTTTTAAAACAGACTTCAGATGAAGTATCAACTGAATGGATAGAAAATAACAAGTGAATAAAGTCCGTAAGGGAAGGAAAATCAATAAATCAATACTTGGTAAGATCCGCAAGTTTGCGTAAAATAACGAACCCACCTGCAGATTCTGTTCGACTCCCCGGACGTGGCCGCGTCGATCCTTCATCTGATGCTCGCATCCGGAAGCGAGAACACCACCATGGCTGACATGTTGTCGCGCTACGGACACGGTCAAGCGCTGCTGCTGCATGGCGGCTTGTACAAATTGACGAGGTCAGTGCTGCTGAATTACAGTATTCATGGTGGATTACGGTATTTCTGAGCTACTACTGTGTCAGAGGTTACTGTAAGGCTTATCCGCGGATTTTCAGAGCTCTAGCTGAGAAACTTGACGTCGGACTCAATGAGACTGTAACTGCTATTGAAGAAGGTACGTGAAATAGTTAGCCCATAGGATTTTGGGTGGTCGCTGTCCGCAATTGCACAACTACGAAAAATCATTCTAAAATCTATAAAATTCCATATAATCCTGCGAAATTTCACAAATATCCTTAGAAATAAGCATAATGGTCATGAAAACATCACAATTGCTAAAATTAAGGAAAACCAGCTAATTGGCTGTCATACACAGGTTTTAGAACGAATAATTTCGAATGAATATTCGAATTATTCGAGATCACTGTAACCAAAGTCTGATTGTTCAAATATTTGAATATTCGCAACAAAAATTTCGAATATCAGTACACCCTGGTTATCAATAATGAGACTAAAATAATACGTTTACCGGCCTCGGATGCATCGTTGGAGAGCGTGGGTAACCTCATACCCATGGATAGATTACGGGCCGCATGCATCACTAAGATTACCCAGGGTAAACCTGTTAACACCACACGAATTTACCCATCGTTAACATGGACGTTCACACGATTACCCTGGGTAACTTCTTCATGCATTCAGGCCAACGTCGCATACGAGTAGACATGTTGATGGGTGCTCGGTAAAAGGTTAATTTGGATACGTCAACACGTTCACCATGGGTAACGTCAGTTACCCAACCGCTCTCTTTTGCTTTCGGGAGCAGAGTGTATGTAGTTCTGCAATCACGGATCCTATTGAAACTATTGATATTTCTTATCCGTAATTACACAATTTAGTGGATTGGTCCTGAAATTTTCTTATTCACACCTATAAATGATCTGATTACAAATGAAACCACCAAACTATTACGTCTATTTGTGGTTACTGCGGTTTAGAAGATAATTCTGCAATTACGCACTACTGCAAAGCTATAGATTTCTCTCCGCATTTGCACAGTTGTGAATATTTATTGTGAAATCCATTTTTTGAATGAAAAAACACCGCTTATTCATGCCTACATGTGATTTAAAAGTAGTTTCAATCGTTACGACACACCTAAAAGCGCGACCGCATTCGCCACCGACGCGGCGCGACAGGCCAGCTAGGTGCTGTATTTATGTTGGGCGCTGCTGGAATTCTCGCTTCTATAGGCAACAGTGCAATTAGTGGAGCAAACAATAGGCAAAGCGGCAATTCTGGCAAGGCCCGAAAACCACAACGTTCATGTGGTCTGCCGCGCTGCGCAGGTGGCGCGGCGCGGCCTTCTTTTGCGGTGCAACAACGATGGACGCAGTCTGTATATTTATTACGAAGTGGTGATTTTATGATACGACTTACCCTATAAAGTACTGGAACTCTTGGACAATTTGTAACCACAAAAAAGAATTAAAGATAAAATTCGAATAGATATGCGTCAAAAGCAGTAAAATCCAATAAAATTCAACAGATAATAGATGCATTCCAGCATTAAAATTTCTCGTCTTCTGCCGGCATTTATGGAAACGGCTGAAGAGATTAGTGTGCAATTGCGGACTCCACAACAAGACAGCAGTGACCCTTCCCTGTTTAGATGAACGTTTTACAAGGCCCACCTTTTCCAGGCGAATCCCAGGTTACGGTAAAAACAAACTCCGGCTCATATGCAGCTCGACAAGTGATAGTGACCGTTCCACCAGTGCTGACGTCATCGATACAATTCCGGCCGGAACTCGACACTGAATTCGCCAACTTTACTAGTAAGCTCTTCACGACGCTGTTAAAATATTATCAGTAACTCCACAAAAATCATTTTAAAAATTGCATCCAGCCACCTTATGACTAGAGTCAGGACCTCAAAAATAGGGGTCCTTGTGGAAATCTGAGCGTTTTCAGAAAAATATGCACCAGCTGGTCGAGCCTACTACTTCACGATGACGTATGCGAGTCCATTCTGGAGACCACAGGGAAGGAATGGACAGGTAAGCATGAAGTCTCCAGAACCTGTTGATCACAATCATATGCGTGATTTCTTGCAAAAACGGCAGAAACCCTATTTTCGAGCCCAATCCTCGAGGAGCGTGTGGGCGGAGCCGAGAAGGAAGGACGAGATTTCTGAGTTGTGCACTCCCGAATGCACACCTTTCGAGGAAAGTCGAACTCATCGTGAGAGTTCCTCTTCATTCACTCCCTAACAGGACAGAAGTTGCGCACACTGAAAAGCAAGGAGTGCATGGCGCGCGGACTCGGAAGTCTCACCTCGGCTCCGCCCACAATCTCCCCAAAAGATGAGGCTCAAAGAGGGTTTTTCGGTGGTTTTGCACGGAATCGCTTATAGTGTTGTGATCAGCGGCTTCTAGAGATTCTTTTCATATGGAAATCACAAATAAAGATGCTTAGTTGGGACTGGGCCTTCAAGTAGTCGGAATATTTTCGGTGAACACAGAAAATATACAGTAAATGTATAGACAAAGAAAGTTCTATGGCTACCCCAATGAGAGTAGCGCTGAATCAAGCTGCGAGGTTTTCCATGTAAATTTTTTTTTGAGCTTGAACTTGACAAAAATTTCCATGGACACAACTAGACGTCAATTTCATCTAAAAACGAAATATGCTGACCATGTTGCACTTAAATCGCAGTTTCATCCAAAATTGACAGCAAAAGGAAGCTCTTATATAGCAATCTGAAACTGCCTTCAGATTATCTACACCAATGCACAAGGACCAATCGTATGGCTGACAACGTTCGACGTAGGAAAGTTGACAATGTGTGGTATGTCATTCAGAGTTCACTTTTGTTTTTTTTTTTTGTTTTTTTGTTCGCCAGGTCATAGAGTACGATTTCATCGCCATAAAACAACTTTTTGGCATGGCCACAAAGAAATTCGCAAGAAAAAAGACTGAACTACTAGTCTAGTCATAGTGTATTAGATTTTATGGATATACTTCTTCTTAGATGATTCCTTTCTTTCTACGCTGTTTACACCATTACTACGGTTTATACTTCATCCCGGCGCGACAGTCGTACCCATGCAAATTGTTTAAAAGCGATTGCTCTCATGTAAAAACGTGTGCAAGCACTGGTGTATTGATTTTTCCGCTATTTTGCACAGGATTCCATTAAATCATATCTATTAGGGTTTCTCAATACGCTGAACATGAATGTGACAACCATTTTGCATGAAAGGATCGAATTATTGATTTTATCGGTTTTTCCACTTTTGCCCCGTCTCCTGAGGTTCTACAACACGTCCAACACGAATACGACAAGCGTCTTGAACTTACAACGCTGTTTATCGATTTATCTAATTTATTGATTTTTCGCTATTTTTGCCCAGGAGTCGGTGAAGACATGTCTACCAGGGTTTCTCCATGCGCTGAATATGAATGTAACAACCATTTTGTAGGAAAATATCGATTTATTGATTTTATCGATTTCTTTTGAAAAGCGTAACTTTTTCGACTTATCGGTTTTATTGATTTCTCTCCATTTTTACCTAGCCGGGCCCACCATCTAGTTTTTTTTTTTATATTTCAGCCGGATCAGGGTCAACCGGAGTTCTCTGGGGAATCGCTCACTTCTTGGAAAGTGCTGCTACTAGCCAAGCTCAGAGAAATGCCGCCTACGTGGATGTTGTCACCAAATCCCTCAACCTGGGGACTCATTTGCCTCTGGATATCACGTGAGAAAACCGGAAAAACGTACCCAGTTCTCGGAAAACTGGGAAACTAGTGGAAAATTTCCCTATTCAGCGATGTGCACTACTCGTCCGACCCGTTCAGTCGTGGTACAATAGCCGTTCTTACGCCTGGAGTTAATCTAGCTAGTCTACAATACCTTCAAGGTGTTAACACTCATGGCAAGGTACTCCTGATTGTTTATTGATCAATCATACGTATTGATTTTTTTCTGCGCTGCTCAGAGGGTCGTATTCGCTTCGGCTGAGTATTCCAACTCATCGATGGGCCTGATGAATGGAGCGGTGCTGTCCGGAAAATTGGCGGCTGCTGTGGTTGCGCCAAAGGTGTTGAACGCTGATGGTGAGACCTATTGGAACTACCGTAACCCAGAAAAAAACACCCTCGAGGTCCTGAGACGATTTCAGACTCCACCCGTGACGATAACGAAATCGCTAATATGGTCCGTCTCAGTGACGACGCCGCCAGTGAGGTTAGCGATCGCCTTTTAGAATCCTATCCTGGAAGTCTAGCAGCGTTTATACTTCCAGAAGCCGCTAATCCCCGCCCAACCACAATTCGTCTACCGTACCTCCACACACTATCCACCAACAACCACCATAGAATTGACCACATACAAACATTTCAGCTTCGGTAACACCAACAACGAGGCAACCGAAGAAAGTAAGCGGTTGTGATTGGCTGAGAAGATTACCGTAATCTTATTTTTCTTTGAAGGTATCCAAGACAACGCCTTGGAAAGAAACGCCGGCGTGGAGTCAGCCACTCCTGGTACCGGGTTCGTCTACCAGACCTCTACCCACTATCCTTCTACATCAACTCTGGAGACGTCTACGTTCAACCATTTCAGCTTTGGAAATGGAGAGACACGTGAGGATTCATGGATTTTCTTAAATTTTTCAGGATTTACTGTTAATCGTGTATGATACACAAAGGATTCAGTGCTAAGGATAACATTAAGAAAAATTCCGCGTGTTGAATTCAAAGCCTTCAGCGTTCGACAGCGCCTACTGCAAAATTATGCGTCGAGTTTCTGAAATAAAAAATAAAATAAGGCATAAAATAACAATTTTCCGCTTCATTGTCTTCTCAGAGCCCCAAAAAACAAGGTTCTCATTGGATCCGCAACTTGCTTGCCCAAGAGCTTGTCGACAACTTGTTTTCTTTTTTCACTAACTGTCCACGAAAACAAGTTGTCGGCAAGCGTTTGGGCGGACTACTTGCTGGCAAGGAATTGTTAAAACAAATTGTCGACAAGCGTTTGGGCTGACAACTTGCTGCCAAGAAAGTGTTAAAACAAGTTGTCGACAAGCCTTTGGGCGGACAACTTGCTGGCAAGAAAGTGTTAAAACAAGCTGTCGACAAGCTTTTGGGCGGACAACTTGTCGGCAAGAAGGTGTGGAAGCAAGTTGTCGATAAGCTTTTACGCTGACAACTTGTCGACAAGGAAGTGTGAAAACAAGTCTGCCCAGAGACTTATCGACAACTTGTTTTCGCCTTTTCTCATCGACAATCTGCGAAAACGAGTTGTGGACAAGCTTTTAGGCAAGTAAATTTCAGATCCGATCGGAAACTTGCTTTTCGGAGTTCCGAGTAGACAATGTGGCGGAAAACTTTTCAGTAAATGCTAGCCGTAAAATACTAGAAAATTACTTGACAATTCCCGATTTTTTTCTTGGTTTTTCTTTTCCAGAAAACTGTAGTTTATCCAGAACTCAATTTCAGCCGCCCCATTCGTCATACCTCCACATAACGAATCCATTTCCACAATGCCACCACCGACAACAACTGAGAGATCCACTTTCACCCCAGTGAATCCTGACAGGAGCACCACTCCGTTCGACTACCGTACCTCCACGCTTTATTCTCCTATGCCGACAATTGAAACCTCTACGTTCAAGCATTTCAGCAACGGAAATCAAGAAGAAGGTAAAGTGTTGGTAAATCGTTATTGCACCGCAGAACAGGAGACGCACCGCACGCCCTACGCGGCGCGGCAAGCCAACTGGATGTTGTGGTTTTGGAGAGGATGCTGAGAAACAAATGCATAAGCCGTGGAAACTAAGGCAAAGCAGCAATCCAGCCAACGCCCGACGACCGCAGCGCTCAGCTTGTCTGCCGCGACGCGTGATGAGTGCGAAGCGGCCTCGCTTTCTGTGGTGCAATAACGATCGACCATCACTGCATATTGCCTAAATTTAAAAAAAAATCCTGAAAACTATCCACAGAATTACCTCTTTACAGAGCCTGAAGCAGCAGTGCAACAGGACGCGATCGTATCGAACAGCGTAATCGACGCGGATATTATGAGACGTCTGAAAGACGCCGTGGATGAGGTGAGCATCCTTTGACGTCATCAGAAAACAGTAAAATCCCACGGAAATTTCTTCCAGGCACCGACATCCAGCTCGATCTCGCTAGCCAGAAAACTGTCGTCGATCCTCCAAAGCCTGCTGCAATCGGTGCAAGCTCTACGACGATAATGATGATGATGATGTATATTAACTGCCGACACACTCATACCACATGTCGCCACATCCCGATGACCATGTATTCATTGTCCACACGCCTATTCGCAGCGGGTCGTTTTTGTGCCTTTCTTTCAGATGAAATAAAAATTCTAAAATCTATGGTGTGAACAGTTTTTTCCTCTTTAGTGGCAATACAACTCTCGCTGTCTGCGTTCTCTTCGTGTTGACAAGTTCTGTCATCATGACACCAAAAATGTGATGAATGAAAGAATGAATGAATGGATGGCATGAATGAATAGCATGAATGAACGAATGAGTATGTAAGCGAACTCGCGCCATTCGGTTCTGCCTCAAGTTTCGAGAGCAAAATTTTATGCCTAAACTCTACCCAGAGGGGCTATCTGAGGTGCTGAACACGAATCTCGTACCCGTTTTCTATCATAATTTCTAAAGTTATATGGAAATTTCATAATATTATTGTCTGTTCAGTTTTCGTTTCGTGCATGAACCTTACACGGAAACTAAACATGGAGGTAGGTTTCCTTTTGCATTCATCACTAAAGTGAAAGAAACCTGCTAAATTTTGTTTCTAGACCCATGCCTAATATGTGTACATATTTCTGAAAGATGTCTACTTAATGTTAAGGTTTGAAACTTACAATTAGTCTTGGATTGATACATATAACATCCCACCACATGTACGAATGATATGTTAAAAATGAGAAGTAACAAGTGGAATATAATCAATCAGAAGATGTTGATTATATGGCACTGGGTTTATTGAATCAAAATTGTTTATTTGTGGGTGACCATGATTAAATGGATGTATTGAAGGGATGGAATATGTATTGTGGAGTCGTTTTGACAGTGCATTGTTCGCGACAACAGCCCGCCTGACATTGAAGCACGCACCGCTGTCGGTCAACCAGTTGACCTACGATCGATGCGGCATCTTTGACGAGTTTTATCGTCTGTTCCCTCTTCTTCAGTTGTTCTAAGAGCTGAAAAAGAACAATATAAGAGGAAACAATAGATAAAATTCTTCAAAGATGCCAGATTAATCATGGGTCAACTATTTGACCAACCGCGCTGCGTGCTCCTATGCCAGGGGGCCGCCGTCGCGCAAAATGGATTGTCAAAACGATTCCACTATAGGTGGACGTATTTATTGATTACTGACATCTATAATTTATGATGGTATATTGAGTATTAAATCAGCATCTTTTTACCAATCTTTAGCTAGGTTATATTGTAATCAGAATATTTCTTTTATAAATGCTTGAGTTCTAGAGGTATGTACGTCGAATTTATGTAAAATATAATTATTTTTGAACAAACAACGAATGCATGAACTTTCAATTGCAAATTGACTTTAGTCCATGGTTAACAGAATGTTTTTTGTTCGTGTCAATCTGTTTATAAAGTCTTTTCTAGTAGAGCAGGTGCAGGCGATTCTCAATATGTACTTCAGTATAAATGGTAGCTTTTTTAATCCCAACTGAAATATTAGGGGAAAAGTGTGAACCCCGTCTCTTACATAGAGTAATGGTAGGTACTATACTAGGAGTACGGTATCACTCAGAATCCTCTCAAATTTTGCGTAGAGGCGTTGTTTTAGGCGCTCATCACGATTATCAACATTATTTTGCATGCCACTTCCGTTTTCCACACGAAATCGGCACATTTTCTCTCAATTTCCTATCGTACACCCACCGTAACCCAGCAAAAATGGGGTCACGGTACAAAACGATGAGTTATTCGTGTTCAGCTAGTGTCAGCAAATAAATTAGTGAATGATCCAATCAATGAATGAA
The DNA here is from genome assembly GCA_037903475.1 of Ancylostoma caninum. Taxonomy (NCBI): domain Eukaryota; kingdom Metazoa; phylum Nematoda; class Chromadorea; order Rhabditida; family Ancylostomatidae; genus Ancylostoma; species Ancylostoma caninum. The sequence continues at coordinate 264,590 of JBAJFG010000166.1, read as the reverse complement.
CGAATTACTAATGAATGAATAGATGAATGAATCAGTGAAACTTCTTTCTGGGTTTATATCTCCGCAATAATCATATTTTAACGAAGCATAGCATATCGTAAAGCCCAAAAAAAAACATTAAATTAAAGACTTCAGGATAGTACGACGAGTCAAATTACACCGTTGAAAAAACCAAATGCGAAGACATAGTCAATACATATTCCCATCAGCTCTGCCGAAATAGTAATCATAAGAATAACCGAAAAGCAAAAAGGAGTTCTTGGAGAGAGGCAAAATAAAACAGAAATTCTGGTGTTGCGATTAGTCTGGTCAAAAGATTGAGAAGTTATAGAAAATTTGTAGTGAAATAGTGGAAAAAAATATACAAAACAGAAGTTTCTGGAGAAATCCCACTCGGCGTCGTCTGAGCACTTTGTTCTCTGTCATACGTAACGGAAGAGAGGAGGAGGAAGAAGATGAAACAGGTAAGAAAACAAGAGCCTACGAAGCCACCAGCAAAATAACGTTGAGGACGGGGGGAGGGGGGTATCCAGGACCGGGCAGGGATTATGATCGATTGGCCTATGGAACGCATGTAGAGACGGCAGTCAAGATCAAAACGTCTGGGATCAAAATCGCACTGAGGGGTCCTTCAACGCTCTAGGGTAAAGTGGTGCAACTGCAGTTAGCGATTACCTCAGCCAAGTTAGAGCTCTTAACCTCTTAGCTTTTACCCTAGGCGGATATATATCTCCAAATCGATGGCAGCAACGTCATAAAAAACAGCTATAGTTTGGCATTAACTCTATTTGTTCCATGAATAGAAACAAGGAGAAAATACTTCAAACTTGATATTGATTGATTAGAAAGGGCTTCGACCTGAGCAGACTTGCGTCACCCTTCGAGTCTCTGGCAATTGGCAAAATGCCAAAATCCTTGGAAATGACCACCAGAGCAACGATTAATGAACGTCAAAGCAGGGCCCGGATGCATCACATTAGGATCACCCATGGTAAACATGCTGAAGTACTTAAATTTACCCTTCAGCTGGGACCCATCGACTTGTTTACCCATACGTAATAGTCTTTCCGTTACCCAATTATATACACTAACCATCATTGGCTAGCTTAATTGGCTCATGGGTACGATAACCCATGGGCACCAGCTGGGAATAAGTACAGCCTTTTATGGGTAAATATGTAGATGGTTTCAGGTAAAGGGTAAACTTGGGTGCGTCAACACGTTTACTGTGGGTAATCTCAACGACACATCCGGGTCCAGTACATAGTTCCAACTGTTCAGTGACGATTTTTACCTAATGATAGAAGCCATCACTGAGGTTACCCAGGGTAAACGTGTTAACATCCCCAAATCCACCCAATGTTAACACACGCGTTGACATGTTTACCCTTTGTAACTCAATGAATCATGCCACATGATGAACCGAACCACTAGGTCTTTCTTACCACTCAAAAAATTTTACAAAGAACTCGTCGCGGTATTCAAAATGTGCTGTGGATTGAAAAAAAAATAGGCATCCTAATGATTCAAAGGTTTATTTCATCAATAAATGAAGAGCATTGGACAAGATATAATACATTTTATCATCATTTTTGAAAGATATACTCATTTCACCAATAAATAAAATAGGATGGAGAAAAAAGATCAAATCATCTGCTACATCTTCGTTATAGGAACATTTAACAGTGCCTTAATCATATCATCGAATGCGTTAAACGAAAAAAATTTAACCCTTTTTGTAAAAGAAACAAGATAAACCTAGCTGCGGGGGTGCGTTGGAGATGCGTGCGTCACGGCCTAGGCGGATTGCGCGCCTAAGTATAAACTGTCCATGGATACCACTTTTTCTATCTCTCCTCTACTCAACTGATTAAAGCACTGCTTTTAGCTATTCCACACATACATAAATATTCACAATCGAATGAGACTGAGCAACAAGAGGCGCTGAGCAATGTGACTTGAAAACATGACTGAAGGCACAACCAACGCTAAAATGCGGGAAAAAAAACGAAAAAGAAAAAGAAAATTACAAAACTCTCAGTCGCCTACTTATGAACAATGTCAGATTCGCAACGCATAAGAAGTAAATAAACAAAACTCCTTCATAGATAAATCTCGGCACAAAAATTTTCCACACCATCAAATGTCTTCTATGGATGGTGGCAGCTAAACAGGAGAACAATGCAGGAATTGCAGAGCAGCCAACTAGCGAGAACAACGACTCTCGCGAGGCAAACACATGAAGAGGCAACGAAAGAGGCACTAGTACGGCTGAGACGCAGATGTGCGACAGAATCAGCAGCGCAGGAAGCGCACGAACAGGAAAATTACCAGGGAGACCTACAAATGCAGCTTGCCACGGAATGGTCGACAGAGTCGGTGAATGTCCGGTGAGGTAGAAACCGAGAGGGATCAACAGCGATAGAAGAGGTGGAAGAGTAGCTAGAATGAGCACAATTCATGCAATATACTCCAAAAATAGCACAAATAACGTACAAAACAGGGGGAAACTCTAGGAAATACCAACCTTCATTGCATAAATGGATGGCTCCATAGAGGATGATTAAAAACGCGACCAAACTTGGTTGCAAACCATCGCCAAGAAGGAGCAACAGCGGCCAGCAAGCTGTATGAACTAGACAGAGATAAACAGCGCGATTCGGGCCACTGAAATGAGTATCAATAGCAAAACAAAAAATACAATGATATAAAAATTAAAGAATATGTGTAAATGTCAGCGTTGCAGTCACTTTTTCTTCTATTATAATATCTGAGCGACTTCATCACTCCCGCCTTGGCGCCATTTCAAATGCGAATTAATCCAATTTTCAGCATCATTACAGTTACAGCCATTCCTGCTGCCTAACTACCGAATGGGAGTAAAGACTGGAGCCCAACTTAAAACCAAATGAGTTTACTGAGGAACACTTCGCTTTGAAAGAGAATTGGCCAATTTCCACCTCTTAAAAGTAACGGAGATCAGTTTTCGCCTACCCAACCAAGGGGTAACACTTCCTGCTTGAACAAGGAGAACGGAAAACCTTTGAAATAAGTAAACCACAATAATAAGTCGCTACTCAAAGTGGCTACTGGGACGAGTTTTACCCCAAATTTCCAGTGAGGACCAGTTTTCGTCCCGTTTCCGAATCAGGAGCACGAAGACGGTTCTCAAGAGGGTAAAAGGTGGTCCTGTGATCAAGTGAAGCAGCAGAAAATGTCATAGCTGAGCAATTAGTACATCATGAAGGTACGTCCAAAGGTATTTTCAACTATTGTCTATACCCCTACACAAAAATTGTGATACGAAGAAAAAATCGAACTACAAGAAAAAAGAAAAACACAGTTAAATCTGAAACTAATAAACCAACAAAATAAAAACTTGATTCTGCTACCAAAGGAGTTACAGAAAACAAAGAAACGAACTCACTCTTTCGTGCAAACACAAATTAGGGCAGCAATAGTCGACAATGTATAAACCGCCTGAAATGACACAAAAAAACCTAGCGGACGTGAGGAGGCGTTACTTCAGTAACAGTTACCAATAGCAACATTCTTTATGTAAACCGGAAAAAAAGCAAATGCTTCACATTCAAGATATTTTTATCAATAATATTGAAGATAATGTACTGGAAAAACGACAGTATGATTGGAGTATACCTTCGAGATCCTTCTAACGGTGACCTTTCTCAACAAATTTTACATTTTCAATGGGGTTTTGAGGACTCCATTGGACGAACAGGTGATCTTAACCTTTCTCTTCTCTTTCCAACAATCATGCTGCTCCCGCAAAACACTCGAATACAACGTTGCCCTAACAGCCGGTTCAAACTACGAAAAAGACTACAACAAAGAAGAAACTTTTCACCAGTTTAAATAAATTTTTGTTACATTTTGGCCAATATGGTACCTGGCTCACAATGTGGAACAGCAAAAACTCACCAGCGCTAAACCAATACACATCACATGCAACCGTCGCTGCATCATCTCAGTTTGTGGTACGAGCTGCACCAAGTGGTAGAATGTTATAAATGCATGAACTGGCCATGAAAGAGCTCGAGCGATCTGAAGAAGGCGTTCAAGAGGGTAATCTCCAAGTTGTTCTCAAGCGTAAGAGAAGAAATTCTGCTTACCCTAAGAGAATTAGGGACGTCATCTGGTAAAATGCGTGCTATGAAGAAATTCAGCGAATATATGCTTGCCGTTGCCAGCACAAATCGCCAAAAAAGAGCATCAGCTGGAGATAGCGCATTGAGTTCAGGATTTTACTGGTAGCACTACATGCTTAGCAAATTTTCACAAAAACTCTTCAAATTCTACCTTTGAACAACAAAATGACAACTTACACTACTGCTTAATCATGCTTGCACCACAGAACAGTGCCCGCCTTGTCTGCCTCGCCGCATCACCCACGGGATGAGGTATACCAGCTGGACGCTATTGTTGTCAAGCAGTGTTTTCCACCAGTTTTCTTGTATCTTTGTCCCCATTCCGAAGAGCTTGTGTTAGAGCACAAGTAAAACATCAATACTGACGATGTCCGACAACAATAGCGTCTAAGTGGTCTGCCGTGTCGCACGGGTGGCGCGGCGCGGCCTCAGACGGATGGTATTCTGCGGTGCAATAATGGTTGACTGGCACTGTAAATAGGATAGCTAGCTGAAAAAAAACCCACGTGATAAAGATGTTATCAACTCAAGCGGCAACGATTGTTCGCAGTTGACCTCTTCTTCCCTACATCGATGAAAAAATGGTTCAGAGCGGAGTAGCAACAGGGACACAAACAGTACTCCCAAATCCCATTTGTCACAGCGCAACAGCAGTGCGTGCAATGGAGACGAAGCACGAATAGCAGTCTTGCGATCTGATATGATTGCACTAAAAAATAAAAATAATCTTAGACAGCCTTTTCCAAGCAAATCTATAAATTTTCTACATTTCAGGTGAACAAGTCTTATGAAGATTGATTTAAAATTTGATTATGGTTTTAAAATTGTTAAAATAATATTATTTCAGCTTAATTTATATAGTGGGCAATGTTAATTTACAGAAATCCAGTAATTGTAGAGCAATAAACTATGTTTCAAAAAAATTTTACCCTCTGAACGAAGAAAAAAGCGCAGATTTTAGAAACGCAAGAAAGTTTCCTCACCTTAAAGTCTTCTCTCCAAAACACACCAACAGAATACTTTGCGCCAAAAATCTCACAACATGAGCCTCGTAGACCACAAAGCTGTTAGAAAGGTACGAAGCGGCATGGAAAAAGGCGCAGAAATAGGCGAACAACATCGGGAACGACGTCCATCGTGCAGAAATGAGTCCAGAAATGATGGAAATCAACGAATGGAGTGCGGACAATGGCAAAACGGCCTGAATTAGTTAGTTGTTGGATTCAGGAGTACTACACAAAGAGTAAAGAAGGAAATGGACTGTAAACACACCAACAACAAAGGCACCGCTGGACTATCATTCGCTCCTCCAAATATCACTGATAGCTGCAATAGAAGGCAGCCTGACCTCACTACAGATTGAGCCGCAGACAGGGGTCGGGAAGAGACTGTGAATAGCAGCGTTTCGACAAACGAAAGCACTCCCAGCCTCATCAAAGAAAGATCAAATTGAGTCCATGCAGCTCGAAGAGAGGCTTGCAATCGATGCATGGTTCTGGAAGATAAATAGCTTCTACAGGAGTTACATCAAAAAATTCCCATATAAAGGAGTTATTTTAAGAAAATGAGATTGGAAGTTCATTTTCAAGAAGATCAATTAGGTTTCCGCTGCAAAAAAATTGTCCTCTTCAATTCCACGACAGCCTGGATGGTGGCAGCACTATCACGCCTGATTAGCGCTAGCCTCATCATGTAGTGTGCTCGAGGTCAAAAACAGCCATCTACGCGCGAAATTATTTGCTAGAACCAATAAATAACCCGGATAAGCTGGACTCCAACTGATAACTATTGTTTGAGGGCTCATTAACCAATTACCAAACACCTGCGGCGCTAAAATGGTCCAGCGGCGGCCTGCCAGTTGACTTCCATTCGCTACTTTCCACATGAAATTCTCTGGACAACACTTATCAAACTTAACCCGAACTTCATTCTTATGCAAAAGTAACCCAGAAACCTCTATGATATCTGGAAATTTATTGAATCTCACCTTAGTTGCTCTGCTGGATTAGCTGTGTCATGTACAATTATTTCCGATATTTCGAAGGACGGATTTGCTGCAGCGTAAGTATTAGCAAATCTGAAAGAAAAACATCTCAGCACTAGATAAAGCACTGGTTATTTAGCACTTCTGTGAGCGAAACACCTAAAACCTCCCCTGAGACACCGGTGATTTATCGATCTTACGCTTTCATGTTTTTATTTTCTATAATATAGAAAAAAGTGAACAAGTAAACCAACGGATGGAAATATTCGAGGTCCTGCTACAACTACATTATTCAGCAGACTGCTTATGAATAACTGGTAAATGGAGATAAAAATAGCATGATATAGCCATTAGGCATCAAGAAATACGCGACCATGGAAGAGTAACTAAATAAACCCACCTACGAACTTGCTCATAGTTCAGAGCTATAGCCTGTTCCGTGAGATTCTGAGTGAAAAGTGACTCAGTCACTATTCCAAGGTTGGAAAATGGAATAGGTAAACCAAGAAGCAAGGATAGTGTTGGCACTAGATCTATTTGGCGTAGCCCGTCTTGTAATGCAGGAAACTTGTGCCCGGGTGAGAAAACCTGTAATCCAACAACTTTATGATCTACTAATACGATATAAAGCTAGGAGCATCTTACCAACAATCCCGCGTGAGTCTCATCGTCACTATCTCCACCGTGGTCCCCTGTGGTTGTCATCCCGTGATCTCCAAGTACAACCAATAAATCATCACTGAACAACTCATTTGCTGTTTCCAGGATAATCTCATCCACCTAGAAGTACCACAGAGAGAATCACTATAGAAACAGGACCGGAGTAACAACATTTATTTCCCACGGAGAAAATTTAAAAAAAAATAAAATAAAGACTTCCGACAGGAAAAAGCAAACAAAATATAAAATAGACAAAAAATATGGATAAACAAATCCACACAAACCTTTCTCAGCTGGTTAGCCATTTGAAAATGGTTAGGACCATATTTATGACCGCAGTGATCTACCCCAAGAACATGGGCAACAATAAGGTCCGCGGATGACGGTGATATCATTTCTTCGTGTAACAATTCTAAAAATCGAAGCTGTCGCATTGGAATTGGAGCTGATACTCTAGTTAAGTCACTCTGTTGTCTAAAATTACCTTATCAGCTAAATTTAGTGATATTTCGCACCTATCTTCTGGAGTAGATTTTGCCAGAGTAACTGCAGAAGCATTACAAACAACCCCTCCATTAACCCACATCCACAAAAAAGGTATTTCCAGTGAGTTGCTCAATTTCCGTCATTCGAGTCAAGGGAGTGGCCAATTGTGCCAGAATACAAACAAAAAATTGTTCATAAAAGCTGTTAATGGAGAAAAAGTAACAGTTCTTAGCCGACAACTAAGTTCAAACTTCTCAACTGAAAAAAACCAACCTTTCACAGCTGAATCCACTGTATTAAGATCGTTGATGTCAAAACTGTCGAACGGATGAGCCCTTGTGAACATATTCGGATACAAAGAGGTCCTGTGAAGACTTTCTAGCAGGTGCGAAGGATTATGTCAAAACAAACGGTAATACATTGTCAGTATGTGCTTTGTTAAAGTTTACGCTATTAACGGCACTACTCACCATGTATTATCCCCCATGAAGGTCACGTTTAGATGTCTGCTGCGGGCTTGAAAAAAGATGTTATCCTCGTTTATGTGGGCGCTTGGAGCAAAGTTGTCACCAGCATCAATAAATGTTGGAAGTGTTCCTGTAAATTCCATCAAAAGTTCAGAAAACAGCTCATTTTCTCAACATCATCATACTGCCTAAGCAAATAAATGAGTTCTCGTGAATATTTCACTAATTTGAATGAAATAGAAAAGAAATTTCATGGAAGGTCCGGAAAAAGTTTCTATAGCCCTTTTCTCATGAGAAGCAAAGCCGGGTCAACTGGAGTGGTCATGAAATGGAGGTCAAAGAAAGGATACATCCAGTGCCAGTCAATCACTCTTGCATCACAAAATGCAGCCCGCCTGGTTTGCCGCGCCGCATCACCTCCGCGATGTGGCAATCCAGCTGGCTGTTGTGGTTATCGGGCGTTGCTGGCATTAATGTTTTGCTCATGTTTTCACCCAAGCATTTTGGAATCTCCTTAACAAAGTGCCGTAAGGCTCGAAGCGTCTGACATGTTGCACCCCTCCTCTCAAAATGGGGCGACACTCACAATGTCAAGCTTGATGCGCAGACTTTGCGGCAGGTGGGCGATCATTAAGAACTCAGATACAGGAGATATGCATTCGCGGCGGCACTCGCATCTTTTAGCACTCCTGGCACTCCTGTGAAGATAAGGAGACGAAGAAAACTGTGTAAAACACCACCCGACAACAAGAGCTGGTCTGCCGCACCGCATAGGTGGCGCGGCGCGGTTAACTAGACGGCCGTTATACTGTGTTGTATACTGTGTCGCAAGAGTGATTGACCGGCGTTGTAGCAACACTATGCCAGCAGGAGAAATCTGATAACAGGAGAATAGAAATATGCATAATTTCTCAACGAAAAAAAGTGGAAGAATACCAGAAAGAGTTGTTATATCAAGTAATATCAAAAAGAAAAAAATGTGTGGATGTCAAAGTCAAAAGAGAAATAAATAAAAAAAAGTCATTAGAATGTTGAAAATGCTACCAGATCAAGCCAGAAAGTTTAGAGAACAGCGAAACCCAAACCTGTTGTGATAGCTTTGATCCTCTGTAGCGTAGTAGTAGGCGGATCCGCAAGAAACAGGCCAATCTGTGCGCCACGTTTGAGTAGTTTCTTCACTCCTGGCATATGACCACGGAAGAACGAGCGCTCAGAATCATCTTCCAGTGGTACCATAAAATCATAACGAAGAGCATCAACCAAAAGAACCACAACCTGGAATTTTCCGAGAAATTTCCTTGGGAAACACTAAAAAAAAACTCCGAGAACTCGAAAAATTTATCGAACCTTCCTGAACTGTCGCTGCATCCAACATTCCGAATGAGGTAGCTTAGCATCACTGCATTTGCTTCGCATATGAAGTTCCTTCCGTTTAAGAAGGAAGCCACTTTGAAAAATAATTAGAGAAAACACGAAACTAAGTGACAGCAAGAGGAGACGCATAATATCCTGAGTTGTACGATGAGAGAGGAGGTACCAGACTATACACTTTGGTTCGCGAAAATGCTGATTTTACTCGTGATCACTTGTATATTCGTGATCGCCGAGAACTTCTTTAGCGCAGGCTAGTAGTGTTATGAGATCGCTGGCCCGTGCCGGAATCCGATAAGGAGGTGGTGCTATCCGCGGCTGCTCAGCTGCTTCTGGTTTGTCCTTTTGTGACTCCTCCGCAGCCCCTTCGTTGGCTGGTGGTGTTGTCGGTGGCGCTGGCTCCTTTTCCTCCGGTTTCTTTTTCGTGCTCCCCGATTTTTCCTGTTTTTCCTTTGGTGATGGCTTTTTTGGAGTTGACTGCTTGGCAGGAGTAGCTACAGACTCTTCTGATTTCTTATTTTCTGCTTCCTTACTATCGTCTTTTTTAGGCGATTCAGTTGTTTCCTCAGATTTTTTAGGAGCACCCTGCTTCTTCGACTTCGCCGATGCAGGACTAGGGCTAGTATCAGGCTTAGGGTCCTGTTTAACGTCTTGTTTAGCGTCCTGTTTATTGTCTTGCTCTTTGACTTTCTTAGCAGGTTCGACTTTTTCCTTCTTCACCGCAGGTGACTTCTTTTGGTCCAAATTTCGACGGTTAGGGGGAGATGCTTTGACTTTCTGAAACAAGAATTTTCCAACACAACTACGATTTTTCCAGGAAAAAACCATGAAACAAAGAAAACTCTACCTTCGCTTCAGCTTTGCTCTCTTCCTCTCCACTGTCGTGAGCTTCTGATTCAGATTCCTTGGCTTTTCTCTTCTTTACAGGAAGACGTGCAGCAGGTTTGGCCTTAAATTCAAAGCAATAAATGCATGAATCATATCACAAGCTCTCAAAGCAGGAGAGTAGAAAAATATCAATACACACACACACACACACACACACACACACACACACACACACACACACACACACACACACACACACACACACACACACACACACAAAGTCCCCACCTTTTCAGCTTTCTGTTTGGTATTCTTTTTTGTTGGCTTTTCCTTCTCTCTCAAGCGCTCCTCCTCTAAACTTTGTCGTAGCGCACGCTCAAGCTCGTGTCGATCAAAGCTGCAAGTAACCGTAAAGTAACCGTAGTAAGCAACCCACAAATACAAATCCAACGGTCAAGTAGCTCTGTAACCGAATAAGTTTCCAAAATTGAAATTATTTTGAAATGAAATAGATTAATGAAGGAAATTGAACGCTAATGTATCTGTAGAGATTAAATAAAAAGCACTCCAAATAGTATTAATTCCATATCATTAGGATTATTTTCTACTATGTAGTGTACCAATGCAAAGAAAAAAAAAACAGAAAAAACGCACGTTAGATGAGAATAAAAAATTTGCCTGGCAATCTCTTTACACAATTCGGACAGATAAATAGTTCCTTTTTCTATGCTATAAAACCCACCACATTTTGAACAGTACAAACAATGGCATAGTAAAGAAGGCAAAAAGAGGCAAAAGAGCTTATTCAGCTTGCCACAAGGTCAGAAAACATAATCTTCGAAGAGTTTCAAAAACCTGAGGGATTTCATCAACAGACACGATAGAATGTACAGTGGAGGGCAATGGCGGTGGCCCATTCGCGGCCTCGAGAAGGACGCAGCGCGACCGCGCCGTGCGCGCAGGAATCGGTATCGTCTGCCACCGGCTTGCTACTTCTAGACGCTTTTCTTCCCAATTTGCTCGAAAATCCTTAGAATCGGGTAGAAAAGCTGCTAGAAATTGCATAACGGCAGCAGAATACATAGGTTACAACGCACGCGGCGCGATTGCGCCACGTTCCTTTCGAGGCCGCAGATGGGCCAATGCCATTGACGTCCACTGTAGGTGTAAAATGTACCGAAATGATGCCACTCTTATAAATATTCAACATAGTGTATTAGATTTGGGATGGCACTTTGCGCAACGCTCACTCTCCGTCCACATCGTTAGTACCGTCTGCGTCTAATGGCCAACTATCATAGGGCCACGCTGCTCGTGTTAAACTCGCCGCAGTAATAGCAAATCAGGGTTTTCTTATTTTTTTCGTCTGTTTGATGTCATTTAGCAAGAAAACCACCAACCAAGAAAACCTTATGATTCATCATTAGCGCAACAATTGCATCACGAGCGGCGTAATCGCGCAGCGTGCTCCCTATGTCCGAGAAAAACGCGCTCCCGTTGACACTCACTGTACGCATGGATACCGGACATGGCAACCAAGCTTACTTGCTGAAACGCGGTGCAGCTCCTTGCGCTGAGGTGGAAGTATTGCTGAACTTGTGCTTTCTACAGTATTGATGCCCCATGGCACAGCCCGCTTGAACCTCTAGCGGGTCAGCACAACTGCTACCCTCTATAGATGCACCATCATGCTTCCTTTCTTCATGAAATCAATTGAGAAGCGTAACTCTGACCTTTAACCAATTTAATCTTTATAATCCGACTCAACAACTGATCTTACCCTTCTTCAGAAGTGAGATCGATTCTCTGGCGCTTGCTCCGCCTTGGCTCACCAGGGTTTTCGTCGGTATTTGTACCACCGCGCATGCACGCCTTCAGAATAAAAAAGCAATTAAAATCTCAAAATGCAGAAGCGTATCAGCTTTTTATGTACTAAACAAATCGCCTGCACAGTAACAATAGCACTGTGAAAGCTGCCTGATCCATAAATACAGGGCAAAATATAAGAATTCAAGGAATTGTTGCAATATAAGCTACAGAAGATGCGCTTGGACTAAATACCATGCAAAACGAACCACATAGAACGACATAACAGCATTTATTTGAACAAACTCACATATTATTCGGCACGAAAAAGCGTGAAAATCATGAAATTCATGAAGAAATTAATAAATAACGCAAACGCAAAACGAACAAAAAGAAACCAGTCATAGCACAGAACACAATACTTGAGGATATGAGGAACCTGAAAGACACATTTCATTTACTTCTATGGAAGAGAAAACGGCGGCAAATCAAAGGTCAACAGATCACGACGTAGTCCACGCAACTGAACGATAACTGATACCGACTAGATGCTACCACATAATACACAGAAAATAAGGACAAATAAACAAACAAACAGACAAACAAACAATATTATTCGAATAAATATAAATATTCCAGCCATGACTATCGTATTAAAAAAACAGAACAAAAAAAACTCATTACGGAAACATATTATATGACCAAAACAATGTACAGTTATTAACATTCTACAGTATTCCCAGCAAAAATTAAGTAAGCCAACTATTCTGCCTCGGTGGATCGCTCAGATGCTTGACTGCCGGTGGGCGAAGGGGCGTTACAACATTGCTCTCGCATTCTTTGAATTTTCTTCATCTTTATGGCATTAATTCCAGTTCGGATCTGTAAATTAATACATGCATAGACAAAGAAATTGAAAAAAAATTGAGAAATTTTTTTTCCTTAGAGTTTTCCAAATTTTAGAATTCGAACAGGAGCTCCTAATACCGCCTCTAGTGAAACACATCGCCAGAGAGCAGTCCTATTACTTCCAAAGAGATAGAAATTGGTCTAAATAGTATTTTTCATGGTAAAGGAAATTTAGAAACACACACCAACACTAAGGACCGATTATGCTCCCTGAAATCCCAGGATTCCGAATCTAAGGTGTTTCAACTTCAAAAGCTGATTCTAATTTGATAAAATTCTCTAGCCTAGAAATGTCTCAGCAGATCTAGGGCCTATTTATGACCTTGAGTCTATTTGGAGAACAAGATCCAGCCAATCGTTCTTTTTTACGCAGGCTAGCAAAAAGAAAACCGTAGTTTCAGGTAGGTAAAGCAGGGTGGCAGACCACAGTCCGTCCCAAAAACGACGAGAGTTGAGTGTTCTTGTGCAGAAAATTGCAATTTCTGCGCTAAACAGCAGGCATTCAATTTCCATCTATCGTATTTCGAACATCGCGAGCTTTTATGCTCTCTTTTTCTCCTCTAATTTCTGTTCAACTCTCATCTGATGGAACAGACTAGACTGGCACCCATATATCAAATAAACATACCCACGTCGTTGAAGGGACAATTCCAAGTGGGCATCTTCCCCTTTAAATGTTCTGTGTGTCTCATAAAATACGTAGGAAATGGCAGCAATTACATTTTTTGTTACAAAGAAAGGAAAACTAAAATACAGTAGGAAGATAAGCCTACCATGCGAGGCATTTTCTCTGGAGATGCCAGATTTCGAGGCAGCTTCCATACTTCCAACGGCGTATCATTGTCCACGTTCAGTAGAGTGTGAGCTACAAAGAAGTCTTCATTGTTTTTTTTTTCTCACCAGTGTTCTCACTTTACTTTTTATTAGATTCCTCCAATGCGCAAATGACAGACTAACCAAGATGAGCAGCTGCTGAAGGCGTTATGACTCTTCGCGTTCGGTTCTGCTGCATTTTGCCATTTGGTGGGCTCTTCACTTCCTCATCATAGAGGCTAGTTCTTCGCAGCAATGGTTCATAATAAACCTACAGAAAAAGGCATGAAATCCATCTAATGGGGTACTGGAAGAGTAAAAGTAGGTATGAAATAAATAAAATCAACCGATGTAACTACAATTGAAATGAAATCAATTACACAGAACCGGTTTTTACACGTACCACACTCTCGTCTAGTTCTTTGATCTTGTTGATTTCTTCAACACGACGTTGGAACCTGGAAATCACAGTAATTAGCTAATCAACAATTTAACGGACTGCTTATTAACTAGTGTTTTCGGGTGTTAATTTTAGAATAGTACATGGATTTTGGACTATCTTTTACATAAGCCAAACAAGTGTAGGGTTACACGTACCACCTGCTACTTATTGATACACATTTCCGGGCGAAAACTATGGCCATGTTAAAAACAGCGTGGCAGTTAGCAACTCCGAAAAAACTGATTAAAACACCCGCCACGGCTATAAAACAGCTAATTATACGAATTTGGAGGGCTAGTCATGAAAAACAACCATCTACACATGGTATAAAAATCAAAAATGGAATTTCAACCAGTTTAACAAAATAAGACCAAGGTAGAAATAGAGAAACCTCAGAAAGAACCACACCTCGTTAACTGCTCCTTCCCGAGAATCTCGTCTATCCCAGCATTGGGATTAGGTGTAGTGGGACTAGAAGCAGTAGCAGGCGCTGCCGAGGACGGACGAGTTTTCTTCTCAGGCGGCTCTGATGACTGCAAAAACAACAGAAGGGGACAATAAAAATAGAAGGACGTATGGGAGGGAACATACACTCGGCTTCGAGTCTGCCGGTCGCTTTGGCGGTGTATTGTGCGAAGTGCTCGAACTTCGTAACACTCGCATCGGCACTTCCTCGGCTTCTTTATTCTTTGAGTCTTTGTTGACCGTGTTGGTAAATTTACTTAGCAGGTTGGACTTCGCCCTTTGAGGACGCGGTGAGGGAGTGTGTAATCCAAGGAGGGAATCGCGCGTTGTCGGCATAACGCTTTGAGACGCCTATATGAACGAAATTCGGGAACAAACAATGCAATCCTAGCAATTATACAGATGTCAAATCTGTCAAAGCAGGTGCAACAAACTGCAAAGAAATGTCTATTCTTCAGGTACTGACAATCACTAACCTGAATTATAGCTTTACATGCTTTGGCGGATGCTATAGCAGCTGCTCGTGGAATCTTCGCTCGTTCCTCACTAATGCGAACTAATTCCGAGATCCTCGAATGGCGTCGTCTTGGATTCCCGCAAACTTTTGCCATTGGAGTGGCTTTTACGACCTAAGTTAGGCAAAGAATCTATAAAATGAATCTGACCAAAAGAAAAAAGTGATAAATCGATGAATACATCAACATAAGACAATGGCTACGCTCCAATGCCTGATGAGTAATAAAAACATCATAAGAACATGTGACGAATAGGAGAGGGTAACATAGCAATGTCTGAATCTTTTAATTCAAGGAGGAATCCCACAGAAGCGAGAAAAAAAGAACTACGAGATCGTAATCAAATATCAAAGAAAAATACTTTACCTCTGGCTCTTCATCTTCTTTCACTTTCTCTCGTAGTTTTTCTTCCGGTGTTTCAGGGATAGTCCGCGGTGCATGCAAGCGACTGGACTTTCTCTGGCTTGTTTCTGCAATATAGGTTTCTTCCAACACACCTTATTACACATTCTGATACAAAAGAATTCGTAAAAAGCGACAATATGAAGAAATTCGCTAGCTCAAGTTTACATTCGATAGTGAAAAGTAACGAAGTAAACGAAAAATCCAAATTTTACAATAGTAAACACATAGTACGACACACAAATCGTTGTGAACTCTGCAACCTGTCCACTCCGCAATGAGTCCGCGGTTGTAAATCGCTGATCGGCGAACGTCATATGCTCAATCTCTGACACGAACACTCCGCTGATAAGCGGGCCTATTGCCGACTGCCCTACAATGCGGGTCAAGAGTATCGCCGCGCGTGTGTACTTAGGGCAAAATGACACAATTCCATCAAGACCTAATGTACAATTACGATATAAACTGTTGGTTTACTAGTTAGCATTACTTTTTCTCGACCTTACGCATATATGAGATCAGGAGTTGCCGAAAAAGCGAGGATAGTCTCTCGAGAAAACGAAACTAGAACCATTCTTCCACAGAAACGTGTAGAAAAAGAAAAAAGAAGTTAATAAAGTTTCATTGGAGACCAAACAACTAATTTAAACCATTCTTGGAGGTCGCTAATTAGATCAACCAAGGAATTTCGTTGTTCTCTTGTTCCATGGTCCAATTTCATAAACTGGCACAGAACATTGGCCCAACTCTAGAAGGGCCGGTATACCTTTGAAGGCAGTGTCTCATCTCGTTTCCGATTTTGGGATACTGACAGAATCTGGACCTACTGGACACGCTGAGTTGAACGATGTGTATGACTTTGATGAAACTGTCAAAAAAAAATCCGTTCCTGAGAGACGAATCCAATTTCGCGCGGACGAGTTCCTCGGCAAGGAAACTGCATGTCTCGCCATACGCCTCAGCTGATCTTGTTGATAGCACAGGTGTTCTTTGCCGAAAACTCGCGCAGTTTTAGCCTGCTCGGAGAGAGGCGGGGCGCCTCCTACACCGGCCGAGAATTTGACCAAATTGTCGGTCGATGTATCTGAGGTGAGACACTGCCTTTAATTTTCCGATAACACTCCCACAACAAAATTTGACCCTGATTTGAATGGTAGGTCGTAGTGCTGCTATTCTTATTCCACGAGAAAAAATACGAAATCCCCCGCCCCTTTCCCCTCTCGCCCATCCCACCCTCTCCAAGAGACAGGAAAAGAATAAGAGGACAAAAATGATATCATCAATAGGAAACTCCTTCCAGTCTAAAGATAAGAACACTCGTAAGAGCCAGAACGTAGCGAAGCGGCATTAAATCGACTCATAATTGACAGGGAACACTCAGTGAAAAAGGGGCAGCAGACCCTAGAGAAAAATCGAAACTTGAAAATTCCCTTATCAGCATGCCACGATCCAAAATAGGATGAGAAGAGGCACCATGACAGCATAATAATAATCTGATATACGACTTCTACTCAGATAACAGGATCATCCAAACAAATTGTGAAAACAGTTTCAGAGATAGCCTTAAACAGGAGTATCAAAAAATGATCGCAGTTTTGCTCGCTGAAACAAAAAGAGATAAAGAACGCCAGGAGTGGAACCAAACACAAACGTGGTCAATGCCAAACTGGTAATATCACCGCCGACGGACACACTTAGCAGAAAAGAAAGGTCGAACGAGAGAAAAAGAAATAACTTGGTGACGCAAAAGAACAAAAACTCACTTCTCGAGGGGGACTGCGAATGATCCTCGTTTGGCGTTTGCACAACTTCAACGTCGCGATCTGGCTTTTTCTTCGTTCCTTTTACTTTTCCATTAGGTGGTTCTTCCTCGGGTGCCTGTACCTCTTCAATGAGCTGATCAAGCTGTTGTAGTTGTGTGGAATTGCCGCCTTTCTGATTGAATAGTGGGAAAGAGAGATCGTCATCCTGAAAGAATAAGTAAGAAATTATTAGTGAGCGCCATAATAGTTCAACGACAGACTTTGTTCCAAACAGAGTCGTACTCTTCTAGATCATGTGGAAGCTGGATGCATAACTCATCGAATATCTCCGCTACGGCCTTTGGCAAAAGATGAACGAAGCTGAACATGAGCAAGCGTATTTGAAATTCGGTGGTAATAAAAGGAACGAATTCATATAAGAAAACTAAGGTGGATACAAAAAGCAAAAAAAAGTTCCAGTAAGACGGGAAATTAGAAGATTAATTAGAAGTTATTGCAAGTTACTGGAAAATAGAATGGAAAAAAATGTTCAAACTAACTTGTCCGCAACCTGCTCCTCCAAGAATGCCCGCATACGAGCGGCATTAGCCACGAAATAAACTATGCGCATTTTTCTTACGATCTAAAGTAAGCCGTAAGTAATTGCATGCACTGCAGACGAGCAAAATTGCAAAAATGTGAAAAAAAAACAAAAACATACTTCTGCTACCCTCGACGGTCCGTTTTGGTCAAGGTAGCTAACGTACAACTCAAGAAGCACTTGCAGCTGTGTTTCACGCAGTCTACGCTCACCATCGGTTGTCGAACCTTCATACTGTCGGTTCAGCTCGGCACAAGAGCGGATAACATGAGCTTTGAGGAAATCGCCAACCATTGTCTAAATCATCAGCTTGAAATGGATGGCGAAACATTGGTACCTTGAGGATTTCAAAAAAAATTGTAATAAATAAACAAAATTATAACACGGTTGCAAATGAACATCTATGAATCTTCGCAAGGAGCTTAACCAACCTCCACTGCATTCCCGAACGTATTCGTTACGAAGAACTTCTTCAACGAGTTAACAACCAGCTGATAACATTTCACCGGCTGCTCACCAGCGTCCAAAAGCCCATCGTACCACTTCCCAAACATCGCGGGGAGATCTTCTTCAGAGCAGCCTTAAACATTTCCATGCATCACTTGCCATGATCAAAAATATGAAATTTTACTAACCAAACAGATGCGTCTCATCTGTTTCAACAGCTTTTCTCCGAGCAGCTCTCAGTTCAGTTAGACGACGAGCTCTGGTGCTCTGTTTAAACGCCTTTGGCGGTGAAGTAAGCTGTGAAAGCGAGGACGCAGATGAGCTGTAGCCAACAACACGACCTAAAAAGGGTATATAAAAGGGAAATATCTATTTCTAACAGTAAAAAGGTAGAAATACTGGATAAAGGAAAACAAGAATAATTTGGACGGTATACTGAAAAGTGTGTTGATAGACGCATGCAATTAAGAAAGTATCCAAATGATAATGCCGTTATCAAACGTGTGTTATCTCAAAAGGCATAAATTTCTCAAAACACTTTCGTTAATGCAGCAGAGTTGTTCAACATGAAAAAAAAGATGATTGGTGAGTAAATCAAACAATACTTTCTAGAAAAAAAAAAGAAGAAAAAACATAGAAAGGAATGGCAATGCTTGAGGAAAAAAAGAAGAGAAAAAACGGGTAAGCGAGAAAACTGGGGCGGTATCCCTACTTTCCGAAAAGCTACATTTATAGTGCATCGGAGTCCGATCCAGCCGGATAACAAAAGATGCGTATTGATCCTCGTTATCCGAAGATCGATACGTATCATTCGTTATCCGACCGGATCTGACTGCGATGCACTATAAATGTAGCCAAAGAAAATCAATCTAAAAAGTAGACATTCGGGGGGGGGGGGGGGTTGTCTCATTGTTTGAAAGACATGTTTACTCCATAAATATTGCATAGCTGCAGGAAATCAATAACATAAAACCACATTTACCCTCAAAGTACACTTTTGCAGCGAACAAGTAACAACTGGACGTACTTTTAGAGAGCGATCTTTGAGCCTCGTCTTCGATAGAAAACTGGGATTGCGATCCCTCTGACGATTCACATCCTGACATTCGAGAGTCTTCGTCCTCGAATAGTGCTGAATTCAAGACGTCAACAAAGAACCATAAATCAGCTGATTAATATATTAATAAACCATGCTGAAAGGTTTCAAAGAAGCATATGATAAAAATCACGTAGGCTACACTGCGCGATTGGAATCAATGAAAAGACGAACGGACAAACGAAGCGCAACCAGCGACTACGCGAAATTGATAATGGTGCGGACAGCCGATAGCCGAACAAAAACCGCCCACAACCAGCATCAACGTTACACTTTTCACGTCATATTTGCACAGCAGAACATGATGACAACAAAGAATGAGCAAAATGCAATCAAGTCACAAATGAACTAACATCATGACAACAAGGGAGAACATGAAAGAAAAATAATCGTATCACCCACCAAAATTTGGCCTGATTGGCTCAGCTATAGCCTCCGATAGATTACCATTCGATGACGCGCTGCTGGGTAATGCCGCGACAAAATGAGGACTCGGAATCGATGACAACTAAAAACACAAATGGGCTATAGCCAGCAAAACTGAAAACCGAATGGAAGAAGCACCTCATTTGAAACCATTTCTCGAAGCGCATGGAAAGCCTCATTCGGAATATCGCTTCTTTTTATCTTGCGCGGACTGACCCTGAAAAGAATCGAAGAGTTGGCCGTTCGGTCGAGTGAGCATCAGTATCCTTATCTGCACGCACGCAGAACTTGTTTCTCGTCAGTTCATTGGCTAATTGCCCATCGTAGAGTTCAAAAATCATACGATCTCTAAATCACCTAGTTCCAGCTGCTCTACGTTAACTTTCTTCAAAGCATCAACGTAGACTTTACCAAAATTCACTACCAATCATCAATTTTGGAACCAAGACTACATCTCTTCTTCTATCAAGTAATTCAGGCGTGCTTCCCAACCATTTAGTTGAACCTATTTGTTCAGTGCTCTGTTCCCCAACTGCAGACCACGATAAAACACCAAGGAAACCCAAACTATAGAAAAGAATCATGGAAATTCCAGTTCAGCTCAAAGTTCAAATGACTGCTTTTACATCGCGGCTATTTTCATGACCAAGGTTATCTCAATATCACATCTATCGAAACAACAGCCCTTTTACAGAATTAGATCGCATTCCGAAAGACTCCCATATTAAGGACTCGATTAGTAGCTCATTTGAAAAGTTATCTATACCAATATTATCGACTATAACATTTCATTTGTCACACATGAATAGATCAGTAATGATATACCTATTCCTGTAGATAGCTTGTCTACGCATGGTGATTTGAAACTTTTAAAACTCTTATTTGAGAATTAGATGGAAAAATCTTCCACTGGAAAACGGCTAAAATCATCAGAATCAGAATGAAGTGTTTGCGGCTCAACAACCGTTTTCAAATTTAGCGGGGAACAAAATCACGGGTTAATCCTTCAAATCCGGCTTATGTTCAATTTTGAGCGTTCACCATCAACGGATAAGCAGATTAATCTCCGCAATGTAGAGTTATCGAACCAAAGTAGCTGTACTGAAACTGGGCTTCTTCAAATTAAGCCCTCTCTACCCTGCACCTTTTGCTACTTGCTATGAGATAGCCCACTGCAGTGTTTTGATCGTTCTCTGGCAAAATTCATGATTTTCCCCAGAGAGAATGTGACATACCCGTCCTTGTAGGGGGGGGGTCTCCAGGCAAAAGTAAAATACTTGGCCAAGCAACCCATCTTATTCAGAGATGAGAAATAAAGGCGGTTAGCAATATATAGGAAACTCCAAACGTACGCAGACAAGAGTCGAGATTGCGGCGCGGCTCTCATGGGCAGAGACGCAGGCGCACACTGTGCTGAGCTCCCGTGACTCTGCTCGAGAGAGCCGCGTCGCGGTCCTGACTCTTGACTGCGTCCGTTTGGAGTTTTCTGTATATCACATTCTATTAGCGAAATCGCCCAATTTGAACGATCCAGGAACTTAGAAGCTTTTCGGTAGTGTTCATGAATACCGCCACTGGTATGTGAACTCGGATGTGATAGTAGATCCATGGCATTTCCAAGATCAAATACAGAGTGTTATAAATCTCAGATGATTTAGTTCCTTCTCGTCAGAAATCTACAAACCAAACAAGTTCCGTGGGTGGAGAGAGGAGGAGGGGGGGGGGGGTAGTAAATCACACGGCGAATAAAAGATCCGCCTTGATTTATGCGAGTTTGCTCTGTTGGCCATGTTGAAAATGCGAGGGGTTCACCATGCACGGAACGGCGGGATAACATCGAGATAACCTCGGATTCATGGTCACTCAGATATCCACTTGGCACACAATATGGGCAAGGGTGGTACGCTCGAACAATGTCAATAACAGTGGAAAAGTGCACATGTACCATTAATTACTTGTTAAACAAAATTGGTGTGAAGGGCGTCTTTTTTTCTAAGATTAAGAAGGAGGCTCGCATTGAAATTAGATGCAGTCATAAGGCCTGAATACACACCATTGGTCCGATCAGGTTGCCGAAGAAAAGTGGAACATATCCGGAAGGAAAATTATCATTAGAATGAAAATCTTAACCAATAAACTATTTTCTCAATGTCGTGGCTCCAATTTCATTCACTCGCGGCCCTACATGCAGAAAAAAACTGTAGAATAACTAGTAAAAGTTGTGTATGGGCACAAATCAAACCAAATGTTCAAAGCGCTACCCTAAGTGGATCCGGAATGTCGCTATAGGGATGTCCTTCAGGCATGGAATAGCAGAAAAGGGAAACATAACAAGAAAACACAGGAAAACGTGAGTTCAGAATAATCAATAACTGTTCCACCTCCGGCTGCATGTTCCACAAAAACCTGCAGCGTGCCACATGTCGGATTCTGTATGCTCTCAATTGAACAGCACACCACAATGAATCATGTCTCTTCGGACAAATTGCTCCTCGAGGACAGAGACACAACACATGTTGTCAACTATTCAATAGTGATGCCCTCGATGTTTCAAAGCTTTCTCATGATTTTAAGGATGTCAATAAGCGTGTAATTAACGCTACTGACAGAGTGGATGACCAAAGATGAGAAAAAAGGCAATCAAAGGACCTCTTGCATCAAAGAAGTTCACCAAGGCGAATACAGGAAATCTTGCCCCAATTGTCGTGAATGTGCTTTGCTGTTCGCGTCAAAGAACATTCATGGGCGTTTTTTAATCGTTAGATATGTCTAGTTCTAATTGCTAAGTTCTATACTCGTTTCTAATCATAACATTCTACATTTCACCATGACATTTGACGGGATACCATAGCAACTCTTTGAACTGACAGATTTTCCCCGGAAAATACTCAAAGATGTCTCTAATTTGTCCAAATCAGTTCAGTTAATGTATCAAAGTACGAATCTCATAGTTAGAAGCGGATAAATACGACCGGCATGAGGAATTATAAATTTCGCGAAAAGCTTTAACCGAGCCTTGGGGATCACAATAGAACTGCCACTATAGTTATCGAGGAGTATAGCAGCTAGTATCGCCGTCGTACCTCGTCCTCATTTTTGATAGATATTGATCGTGGGTGGCCCAAATCGAAGACCAAGCGCCCGCAATCAATACCTATCAAAGTCGTTAAGGCGACACGCTACACTCCTCGTAGGATTTGTAGCCTAACGACCGAATAGAACTTTTAAAAAAAGGAGAAAGTCAGTCTGAAAGCCAGAATAGGAGGACAAGGAGTGAACAAAACAGTTTCAGCTTCAAAATTCCCTCAAATTGAGTTGAGGAAAACAAGATTAAATGAATTATGAGCCAAATGTTCGATAGTTCATGCATTATGGCTCTATGAATTATGATATGGACTGAGGGTCATGCGGATTTGAGCAATACCATGAATGTTTCAGTTAAACTCCTAACTCATTACTGATTTTATTGTTTCGCTATCCAAAAAAAAGTTCAATTGTTATCTCTGACCGGAAAAAAAGTTAAAAAACATCGTCAGCACAGTAGAAAAACTAACTTCTGAATAAGAGCAAAGGTGACGTCGGCGAACGAAGCTTGCGAGACTTCACCCATCCTAGCACGACGTGTGAGCGATTAAAAATAGCACAAGCATTTACAATTTCAACGATGACCAAATCTGAAAGCTCTGGAAATTTCTCTCACTTCGTTTTCAAGCCATTCTCTTCAAATAATCATGTAGGAACACGAAAAGCTTCTAAAACTCAGTACATCATCCGAGTGGTACGTAAGAGCAGACTTGAACAGAGCACCGTAAATTTTCAAGTTCAAAATATCAATTAAAACATGAAATATTCGCAAAAATACAGGTGATTTCCGTTCAGAAACGCTGTGAACGCTCGGAACGAGTGGAGGAGTGGTGTGAGGGACGGAGCGAAGTGAACGGGTGGCCCCGTTCTTCCCCGTTCTCCCAGCGTTCGTACGACGCGGATCGATAGACGCGCAGACCTCAGCCTCCGACCGATGGCACTTCGACCGCCGGAGTCTCCAAGGCGCGACCGCCTTCGCCTCTGCTACCGTGCCAACCCACATGTTAATTACTGCAAGTCGTAAAACTTTATTGACATATGAAACAATTGGTTCGGCGAACAGCACGAGAAATCCTGCAGTGGGACGACAAAATCCGAAAATACTGGGACCTTCGATCGTGATTGCACTCCTCGAATTGGGAGCAGCGCCCCATCACCTGCTAATCCACGTTGACACGTGTTAACCCAAACGTTTACCCTATAGTGGTTAACGCGTATAAACGTCGATTAACGCACAAGGTGAAATGCTGCCGTCTTTCAGCAATTGCTGCCAAAGGGCCGACAGCTTGAGCAGCAATCAAGGGGAGGATGGCAGCAACTGGGAAGCGTTGCTGCTAGCGTTTCTAACCGAACCATTACGCCGTTCGGGCTGCGTTCGTGCTGCACCGTTACCAGAGTATTTGACCTATGAATTAATTTGGTCTTGAAATTATTTCAAGCAACTGAATAGAACGCCTTACTTATATTGAACTCCAAACGGCCTCGTGCAAGGGGCGGAGCCGCGGTGCAGCCCTCTTGGGCAGAGACACAGAGGTTCTGCACGTGGATCTTTCTGTCTGCTTCTGCCAGCAACAGACAACCGGAGTGCCGCACCACGCCGCGGTCCCGCCCCTTGCACACGGCCGTTTGGAGTCTACTGTAAAATTAGCAGAGCTACCAAAACTTCCTTGTATTTAAATAGGTTCTGATTGGCAGAGATAGCGATTCCTCGGGAATTTTCCACAATATAGTCCCGATAGCTAACAGATTTTGCCGTTTCGGACATTCCGGAATCTAGGCTAGGCATTATTAGCATAATTTCTAAGCATGGTGAGTCCAAAATACCTTCTCTAAACTCAAAATCGGCGCTGATAAGTGGATGGACATTGGATAGACTGTGATCGCCTGATTGTTTTTCTTCAACTATAGAGTTATATACAGTCCTTCTCAAAAATACTTGACTCACTCTTCACCGCCCATCTGGTAAGCCGCGCCGCATCACCTATGCATTACCATACGTGGTGTGACGTGGCTAAGCTGACGGGCGGTTCAGCGTAAGGCAAGAATTTTTGAGAAAGACTGTATGTATTCGCGAAACAAATTTCATTTTACGCCCCGAAATTAAGGTAAGACCATATTTCTGAGTTCGTCCCAACATGACAAACCCCCTGTTCATCATTCTGATCTGTAGCTGAGCTCACATGAGTTCACAAGATCTCCAGGAATGACGTCTGTAGCTGTCCCCAACAAGTTGATCAGTGATAGGCTGGCTGACTTTGTGGAGGAAAGGTGAGCGCTGTGAAAATCGGCCAGATTCATCCTAATGATTTGTACATGTATTTGTATTATAATTAATTTCACTGTAGGGAGAGAAAAGAAGTTATTAGAAAAAATGTGAAGGAGGGGTGGATCCGGTAGGCATCAAAAGAGAATTTGAGGGTACTGGTAACTATAGCTCGTAAAAGAGAGGTGATGTTGCAGAGAAATTCGAAAGGAAAAAAGAACAAAATATAGTGTGGCATTTGGTCATGACGTACAAGAAACTGAGTGCTTCGTGGCTTCACTGGTTCACGTACATGAAGTACAGCCCCAAACAAAAGAAAGTGGGAACTCTGTGTTTCCGTTGTTGTTAGCCGTCTATGGTAAACAATACTAGTATCGATCACAGACGATAATTCCACATACGATCTGTTTCAAAAGCAGCGGCAGCTGGGTATTTGTGCCCATTTTCTGCTTTTCTCACTGGTCTCCCCAAATGGCGCGCTCTTCCCCACTATCTTCTTTTCTCTATCTTTCCAGCTATCTTGCTCGGCGACGCGGACCAGACATGAGCAAATTATATAATAAACTTTTCTTTTCTAACGGGCTCGCATAGTTGTGAGATGCTCTACCTCTTTTCAAAAACTTAACACACCGGGAGTAGGGAGAAATGCTGTTCGAAACTTTAAGACTTGATTCTCAGAAGAACACAGTTCATGGACTATAAGAATTTTTTAAAGTACGCAGTACAGATTCCGTCCATGTTTCATATGAAACCCCAGCGATGACGAAATTTGCTTATTTTGAGCAATAAAATTTAGAAAAAAAAGATGCAAGCATGTCCTAGAGAAGGAAAAACACGGCAGTAGTATTCTGTCATCATTTTAGTGCCGAGGCAAGGTATTACAACAAACGTTTTAACTAGAGACACCAAAACTATCTACACAACTATGTGAGCAGAAAAAAAGATGTGGAAATCAAGTAGGAAAACATTTAAACAGAAGAAACTGGAGTAGATGCAAACCGTTCGTGGTAAATTGGCAGCCCTTCGACAAAAATAACCCCTTCGAAGCTTGCAATATGGAGGACGTCAGACTGAAGACTGAACCTTCACAACTGCAAACCAATTTCTGGTGAAAATCGATGATAACATTATCTTTATATAGCAATCTGATAAACGTGCAACAACTTGCATCAACAGCGTGAGCGCAACGTTGATAAAACAGGCTCTTCAATAGTGGGAAACAAGCAACAACAGAGTATCAACGAGATTCAACTGGTGCAACGGTAACAATGAACAATGTAACAACTATCAAACAGAAAGACGAGAGGGAAATCTGCAAACGGATTGGATTAGTCTTTTTGTAGATCTAATAGATGGTTCTAATTCAGTAGTATCTTCGAAAAAAAAACGAGGTAATGGGAAAAATCACAGTTTTGCTACTGCATGATCACTTCTACATGAGAAAAACGCACAGTTATTATCTTCGCCGCTTCCTGGATGTGGCAACTTCCTTCGATGGAGGTCGAAGGAGACGAGCTGCCCGAAGAGACTCTGTTCTCGCAGCTTCTTCCACATTGCATTGAATTATTTCACATCCAAGACCAGTCAACATCTGGAACACAAAAAGAACGTTATTGCACTGAAAATAAAAGTGATTAAAGAGAGTATTGGGCAACAAGGAACAAGGCTCTGCGAACATCATCTCCTTAAAATCTCCTAGCTAACGAATTAATCTAGGGTGTGGAATATTAACCTGGAATGGGCGATACGAACAGGCCCTGCAACAGGCCACATGAAAGAATTGACCGATTACAGAGCTCAGCCGCACCACTCTTTCTGGGTATGCTACTCCATGCCCATAACTCTACATAATGATTAGATGGGGTGGATAGTATAGTGCATCCTAGCAATCCTGTCAACCTACCGACTCCCTACGTTATGTACATGGCTTAATTTGAGACCAATATTGCAGGCAACAGTTGTACCGCATAATACAGAGCCATAGCGACTCATACATGAAGCAAGAATGAATTAACACTCCTTCACAAACGAATTAGAACAAGGTCTATACATGCATGGAAGTGAATGAAACCAACCTTTTCCAAAGATCGTGGAGACGTTCTCAATGCAACTTGCCATGGTGTTATCGGTAAAGAACACGCTGAACCTAAAATATTCAAAAGATAAGGAGAGTATGCAAAGTTATGGCGTATAAGAAATGGTGTATAAGAAAAAGACTACGTAATTAAAAAATGAAAATGATAAAGTTCTCGGCTTTTTCCATGAGCCTAAAACTTATGATTCAGAAACCAAACAAAAATAACAACTTTTTCCACGCTTTTTGGGTAGGCAACTAATTTGACACATGCTAAAGAGCCTGCAAGTGAGTATTACATTTGCAATCCAACTTGGCAGTCACTAATACCCTTTACAATCGCACAAACAGAAAAATCTCGGAAAAGCAGCATTAGGATAGAATAGAAAATAAGAAAATGAGAAATTCTTAAGAATTCGACTGAATTACTTGGGAAGGAAACCTGAATTACTTGGAGATAAAAACTCACTCAAAGTCAAACCAAGTGCAAGTAAATGTGCAACCAGTTTGTCCTTCTCCAGTGAAGACACTGCCAGTCGAGCGGCCATTCGACCGTTCACTCCTCGATCAAACTGCGCAGCTGGAAGGGTGCAATGTTCAAAACCACCAAGCATAGGACATATAAAATCAGATGAAAAGTTGTAAGCTCACTTATAAATTCTCCCATAACCTTCTGAACAAACACTTCCGGAAATGGTATCGCCTCAAATTCCTTCTTTAATATAGATTTTCTTGAAAACAACTAAAAAAAGGGTTAAATAGAGCGAGGCACAACGCAGAAATACAATAAGAAGACATACCGCAGACATATAGGTCATACATCCTAACAATGTGAATGGCACCGCCAATGACGCGTCCTTGGAGGCGGTCATAGGAAGCATTTTCAGTACCACTTCCGGGAATCCTGAACTAGGCTGATCTAAGAGAACTTAGCATCATGATCCTATGGGTCACCTTTCAATTCATCGGCAAAAAAAGCTGATTTCATTTGGAGACTACTCTAGAAAGGAAAGCAAGTGAGCAGAGAACGTTGAAAACGGACTTCTCGAGTACTAGAAACAAGTGTGCAAAAAATGTGATTTTATGAATTTGTTGGGACTGTTTCAATGCACAAACATCAAAACAGCATTATAAAGGGGTTTTTACAAAAAACGGTACTATAATCGTGGGAAATAACCTTTCTCTAAGAGCTGCTTCTTCGGAGTAGCGAGAAGTTCTAACGCAGAATCAGCAAACTGTGTGATTTCTTCTTGAGATATGAATAGAGAGACTGGATAGATATTACGAGGTAACTCTGCTTGCTCTGCACGAGGAAGGATAGATGATTCCGCCTGAAAATACTTACGAAGTGGATAGTTCCACAAAAACAACGCAAATACTCTGCTTACCTTTGCAACTAAACTGATCTGCTCCACTTTG
Source organism: Ancylostoma caninum (assembly GCA_037903475.1). Classification (NCBI taxonomy): domain Eukaryota; kingdom Metazoa; phylum Nematoda; class Chromadorea; order Rhabditida; family Ancylostomatidae; genus Ancylostoma; species Ancylostoma caninum. The sequence continues at coordinate 236,124 of JBAJFG010000166.1, read as the reverse complement.
ATATCTTCTGGCTCAGCGAGTACACTTGTTGATGCAAAAGCTGTCTTTCTCATGGCATCAAGTGTTTCCTGAGAAATAATTTTGGGATTTTTGACAAGGCAAACATAAACAATCAAATAACTAATCAACATACGTTGTTGATCTGTCGCCTGACAGCCGCTTCTTGGATCTTCATCTTCTTTGATGAACCGAAATCAGCAGTGAGATCCATGCGCCTCTTAGCCCAATCTTCAGTTTTAATATCGTAGCTGGCACCGTAGTCGATAGGCGCGCGCCTTCTTGAACAATAACATTTACCAGTGAATTTAGTTTGTACATCACGGCGATGAGGTGAAACCGTAGTGAAGGTAAAACCTACTTTTCACCAAGAAGTTGCCGCATATCTGACGAGTAGGTTGCTTCAAAATTGTATAACCGAACTGGTTTGTAATTCGTCGTACCAGTTTCACGGTCTACTATGGCCACTACATAATCATATCCTTCATCAAGGCTAGTAACTTCAGTTCCAACTTCAACAACATGTTCGCAAACCTGGAAAACTTGACAATACTAAATCTGACTGTGTTGGATTCCACTGAGCTAAATACCTGTCGGATAAAAGCACTAAAAGCAAGAATCCAAAAAAGTAACTTTCAATTGCACATAAACATGCAGGAAACTGCGGGAAAAGTGTCCGGGTAGTAAGAAATATGATTACCGGCCAGTTACAACCAGCGCTTGTCAAGCCCGGTAGGATGATGTGTACAAAAACGCTGTTTCCGGTGTTTTTCTTGAGAAGAAAATTCAGCTAAGATCTACGATGTTCGCTAGGGTGAGGAAATGAGTTAGCGTACCTTTTAAACCTCCCCTAGCTGTTTCTTCCCCAGTTCAAAAAGGCAAAATGGCCTGACGCTAAGCGCGCAGATGATAAGAGTCCGTAGACAAAGAAATATGTTTCACAACTACCGGCGAATTTGCGAGAAGTAACAAAATGCAAAGAAAATGACATGAAAATAGACGACACACGAAAGAAAATGTTATCCAGTCCGTTCTTGTATTTAAAGGTATCGCATTTTCTTCAGGTTACTCAGTGAAGAAAAGATCAGAACGTGGAGTAAAGTACGAGTAGAAAATAATGAAGCAATAAGCAAGCAAAGAAGAACCAAGAACAGTAGGAGGGAGGTTTTCAAAAAATTAAATCTTAAGGTGAACTGGTGACAAATAATAAAAAATAGTCAACAAAAAAAACGTGGTCTAAAGAAGGCAAACAATGCAAAGAAAAACAACTGAAGTGTGTAAACTCACATCATTTTCCACTGTGAAAAGCGTCTCTCCACGTCTGCCATCTATAGGTTTATGTTCACGAAATCGGAGCTGATCCGGATTGACAACACGGTTGTGACTGAACACGGCGACTATATCATGGTCCCCTCGACCAATAGTTGACTTCCGTTTCATACGTTCACGCTCATTCCGACGTCGTTCTACATCCGTTTTCTCCATCTACAAAGAAAATCTCTGTTGTAACATACTTCAACAGTCACCATTAGAGACGCACGCAATGCCCCTTCCTCGCCATGATAATTCTGCCTCACAGTGAGAAAAAACATGGGTGTTAAGCGTTGCACCTGGAGAGGGCAGCATGGCCAAACTGCGCAAGTGATCAATTCATCTAAATGGCCAATGGTAGGTGTGGCCCCACCGCCTTTACCAGTTAGAGCGCCCTGCACTCAAAAAAGATCAACGGAACGTGAGTTCAGTCCAAGGTTCCCTGAATTATCCTTTTCCAAATGTTCTAGAAGCAGAAAATCAGTACACGAAGTTGAGGATTGTATAGTCCAAATCGCTCACTCTGAACGACACAATAGGTCAGAATATCATTCTTGGATCCATTTACTCAAAACATAGCCCTAGTAAATGATACTTTCTCCACAATTACAAATTATTTTCGGTGAGTCTTGGGTACCTTCCTTCCGAAATTACATAAAATTGGATTGCAAGACGTTGACTGGGATGTTTTTAATAGAAAGTAGGGGAGAGGCACGGAAGGAAGGAAAGAAAGAGAATATTGTTCCTAGGAAACGAAAATTTTTGAAGGCACAGGGAAAATCGGACAACAATCAGCAAGGAATTATCCTATAGTCTCATAACTTGTATAAATTACGGTGTCTATGAGTGCCGCCGCGTATCTCTAGCCGCTCTAGCTCCCTTACGGCGCTTTGTTTAGTAGTTCAGATCCCTAGTATAGTGACAGAAAGTCAAATTTGAAACTTCGAAGGTCGGAATTCCGCTCTCCCTAAACCGGAAGGGAAAGAAAACGAAAACGCCAGAAAGAGCTGTGAGGAAAATAAATGACATGTGATGTCGAACAATGAATGGAATGAATCGAAGAAAGAAGGAGCAAATGAACAACAGTTCGTATGAAGCTGCTCATCAACTGCTTCGTGAGTATTTCACTGCTAGCAATATTTCATATTACTAGCAATTACCACAAAAGCTGAACCTCCTCTGAATTCCCATGTACTTCTAAAAATAGAACAACTGTAAGATCTGTGCAGCAAAAAAAAGAACATGAAAGCACAGTATAAATAGTACTTCGGAGCAGTAATCGTTACGTTTGCAGATGCGAAAACGAAGGCATGTGTTGGAAGTTCAAAAAGAAGGTGTGAGAAGGACATCTGCCATCTCCCAATTGTTCAGAATTAGTGTTTTACCGGGACAGAAACTTTAGGGACTTGAAAGTCTTGTAAACCCTGCTGAACTGAGTTCTTTGCAATAACGAATCGTCTATAACACTAACCAAATTGTAAGAATCAAAAGTATGTTCTGAAATTGACAAGCAAACAAACAGGAGGGGAATAAACACTCTGTATTTATTACACTACAACATAATTTACAGATACTGCTACACGAAAACAAACGAGGAAAGAGGGATCGCTTAGACAAAAAGAAGCATCCAGTAAATTCTTCACAAGATATAAAGATGACCACGCATTTCTCCAATCTTACGGATGAATATGCATGATATCTCTATCCAAAATCTTCACAACCTCTTCTAACATAACGAAAGGGATAAAAAACACATGAGAAAGTACCCGTATAACTGTGAGGAAAGTTCAGTGATTCTTGGAACGACAACCACAAGTGAAATTTGACTTGATTAACGACAAATGAGATGAGGATATGGTATAGAAAACTAGAAGAATTACTGAGACGGTATGTGTACTATCTGCATTCCAGGAGGCAGCTGACTAATGTCGATATTTCCAGACGAAGGAGCACCTAAAATGGAGTTGCTAAGTCATGGAAAAAAAAGAAGAAAACCGTAGAAACTTGCCTATAGGTATCGGTTGTCCAATGGGAGTGGCATGTAGCACTTGACCATTGTCCAAATGGTATACGTCATTTCCCTGAGTACTATCACCAGCTAGCACATACTGAACTTGAGCTGTTGTTCCTATTGCGCCGTCCGAGGTCACGTTCATACCATGAACAGAGTTGTTACTCATTTCTTCCTATACATTTGAGATTTTACAAAGAAGTATAATTCATTAGGAATAGCAAACTCACATGCATCTTTTTGGAATCTTCCCGAGGAACAATATCAATGAGGAAGTCAAAGTGTTCGAATCTGCTAGCAGCTGCAGCAATATCAGACTAGAAATGTACGTTTGCAAAAAAGAGAAGGACCGCCAGATGATTCTATCAAGTTTTAGAAAGAAAACCTCTACAGGAACAGGCATTATTTCTGCCAAAAGAAAGAAAGTGTAGAAAAATACCTTTTGAAGCGTTTTCCGTCGTCCTTCTTCAACAAGCTGCCAAGCACGCAGGGTGATTTCCTGGATGAACATCTCAGACGCTGCTGCCAGAAGCAACGGTGCGTCGGAACTAATCATCTGCGTTCGGACCTCGTCATCCAGTCGCATCACTTTCTTGACCCTTGCCATAGGTAGCTCCATATGCTTGCAGTGCTCACGCATTTCGCTCTAAACATAAATGTACTGAGTATAAACAAATGGAATACTACAGGGAGACCTCCTGTGCGGGGATTTACAAAGCTATTCCTCACTGTAAAAATTGAGATAAACCTTTGGCCCGAATATAAATAAAATACGGTGTATGTGAGCAATTTGATCGTATTCAGCGCAGTCAAAGCCCCAATGAGCAAGCTTCCAAAACCAAAAATATTGTCTTTTTTTCTTCTTCAGTTCAAGGGTAATGGTGGGGCTGCAGGAGCAGATAAGCATCAAATTTTACTGCTAATGAGGAGCGGAAACATTTTCAACAAAGACTATTTTTAGAGAAGCATGAACTTTTCAACGATACATACCTCAGTCATGTGTTCGATTTTGCGCATTTGACTCGGCCAGAAATCTCGCACCATCTTCGTCACATCGTAAAGAGGTCCAGCTCGTTGTTGACGTGCCGCTTGCAGTACTTGATTAACGAAAACCTGCTGACCAGTGACATTCGTTGTCTGTTCACCAATGATAATCTGTTCTGGGTTGCTCATCCTTGGAGAATGCTGAAAATTCATGGTATTCAGGATTTATCTTGCACGTCATAGGGGCATTTAAAAAACGAACTAGTGTAGAGGTATGACATGCAGAGCTGTACGTAAAAGGTGACATGTTATCGGAATGGTTTTTCACACAAATTTTCCCCAAGGATTCAGAGAAGTGGTTATTTGATATTCTGATAACGAAAAAGCACTAGTTTCCTATCTCAGCCACGTTTTTTGTGAGGACATGGCAAGATTGCAGTAAGAAACGAAGAGAAAATGTCAATTCTGGTGATGAAATGGCTTTCTTCGCCTTTTCTGCTGAAAATCCCATATTTTTTTCCGTCGATTGATTAAGGGGTTAGTGAAGGTGATAAACATGAATCATTACCGTGGAAATTCCTAAACAAAACTGATTCGATGACGATTTTATAATCCTATCTGATACAGCAATAAAGCAAAGCACAATAAGCTGAAGAATCAGATTATAGGCTGAGACGAGGAATGATTCACTATTTCTAACACATTCTGCACCTTCAGCAATTTGAAGCCTCTAAATTCGTAAAATATCTCTAAATGGGTAAAAAATGTGTAAAATAAACGTGAACAACTCTCCAACTAAGACCTACTATCCACGAAAAAGCTTAGCCACTAGCAAAATTGCTACGAACCTCTAAAGGCTCAAGGTAAAAGGAAAAGGTAAAACCGCGGAAGATACGAAGCATAATAAATTCCCTTTATAGATTTTCTATCGAAGTCTTCTCTCTTCTTTTTTGGTAAGTAGAAGTAAAACCTTGTAATGGAACTAGTTTAGTTCAATAATAATATTTAATTCAATGAAATAATTAGACAATTAATCAACTAGCATATCTTAAAAGAGAATTTGTTGCTCCGTTCCACCTCGACGAATACAAGTCGCGCGCGGCGTCGCATTGCCGCGCGCGACACATTCGTGAGATCAATATCAGCGGAACGAGCCCCATAAAACCCGACGACTTGCTTCTGTAATCATCTGATTCATCAGTGCGGCGTGAATGTGAGCTCTTCTCTCCATATATGGGGTCTTCACCTAGTCAAACCAATTAGAAATTGTCTAGCAGCTGATTCACTTCATATTTATGGATGACGTCGGTTGATGACGGCTTTTTCCTCTATGTGCAATGTTATAAGCAATTCCATTTCATTTCAACACGCATCAGGCATAGTCTCTTTAAATTTCCCTGTTAAAAACTTGATCTTATTCGTCTCTTGCATTTTAAATGCCTTTTTCATTTGATACGTATATATTTTGAAGCAGTCACTACTTAAAGGTTGTTCTTTACATTCTTTCTTTCCATAAGAAAGACCACGTTCAACTCAGAACCCCAAAAACAACTTGTCGACAAGCATTTAATGCGCAAGTTTCTGATGGCATCTGAAAGTTGCTCGCTCGAAAGCTTTGCGACAGCTTGTTTTCAAGCTTCCTTGCCGACAAGTTGGGAGAAAAGCTTGTCGACAGCTTGGCTTTGAGTGGCATGATGACGATAGACTTGTCGACAACGATTTGCCAGTTAAAAGGTTGTTTGCAAGTTGTTTTTGGGCAAAGCTGGGCCGACAACTTGCCCTCGGGCTTCTGAGAAAAGCAGATTGTCCTCCTGATTTCTGAACTGGTAAAATTATTCTTTGACAAGATGGAAGGTTCAGTCCAGTGGGCAGGCAGTACTACAGTAGTTTTCATCATAATGCGTCTAATCCACCTTTCCTGAACTCAAAAATCGGCACTAATAGGTTGTTCGACTTTCAGTAGACACTGATTGCTTCCCCTCAGTATAGTTATTCACGAACTAATTTATATTGCGCCCAGTAGCTACGATAATACCATCTGCAAACCGTACTTAACTTTTCATTTTGTTGTTCTTTGTCCATATTCCATTAAAATTGTTCCACAATCTGATCCAAACGCGCGATAGTTGACTATTTATGCCTTTGACCTATTTTTCCTATTTTTCTTGCGCTCCTCTTCAATTGCTGCACACTTCCCCGCATTCTTTTCTCTTTGGCGCCTCTGCAACCATCGTCTCCGACGGAACACACTATATCTGGTACATATAGTCCTTGTCGAAAAGGTAGACGGATTGCGCGTGCGGTTTCATATCGTCGCGGCCGCAGAGTCGCGTTGGGACCTACCGCACCCTCTCACTTGGGGTCGTATCCACGAAACTTCCCGTCGCGGGAACTTGACGGGAACTCAGCAGGAACTTGACTTCCCGTCCCGGAAGTTTCCGCAAGTTCCCGGTGTAAAGACACTATCCACGAACGCACGGGAACTTCCGGGAACCTAACAGTGTATTTTGGCTTGCGCATTTCGCGTGCACGGCGCGAACACTAAATTTTCGAATTATAATCAACTATTTTGAAGATTTCCTAACCATTTTTTCCTCTGAATCAACGCACGACGTCATTTTCAACCATACTGAATATTGTTTGTGATCAATTCCGACCATCTACCATGTTTCGAAAATGAGCGATCGTTTGTTGAAGTAGTAACACGAGAGAAGATACTTTCGTGCGTGTCTGCCAATCGAAGAGGTGCTACTTGAGACAAAGATAAGTGAAATGGTACGCAATAAGTTCTTTCAACCAAACGATTGAAAGAAGTCAGTAGTTCGCAACTGGAATTACAAGGTTGGCGGGAAAGGTTATTCATCTGTTCGGTTAAAGCCGACTGAAATTTACGACTAATTCAATTTAAAAACCACCGGGCTCACTCAGATTTTTAGCGAACTCTGCCTTTTTTTTGACAGAGACAAGACTTGCACATAAAGTCCAGCTGAATCTAGCGAAAATTTACTGGATATGCTGGAGCTTTACGGAACACGACTTCGACGTACATAATTACGTAATTTCCATTTTAAAAAATGACAGAAAGAAGATTTTGCGTCCGTAAAAGTGGAGTGGTGCCATAACACGTTCCGAATCTTCCGAAAACGGTGGCGGTTAAGCAACTCTGTGAAACGGTGTATGTCCGAAAAAAAAATATCAGTAAACTGGTGTTTCTTCCCTAATCTTGTTAGCTTCTCGAAAAGTACGATCCTTAGACGAACTAGTCAAAAACGCTCATTGCTCGTGAAAATGCACCCCATTAAGACAAGCATGCAAGAGAAGCGAAGTCCCCAGTTCTGACACGCGTGTCGAGACCACAACGATTAAAACATCTAAGGAAGGTGATACTGTTCAGAAATGAGCTTAACGGAAAATATTAGTGCTGAAGCCAATACAGTAGCCCTGAAAAATAACGAATTGTGAACCAGTTTTACTACAGAACTATCAAAACGAGAAATATTAGCTCATTTTCAAAGTTTCATGATGAAAAGTGCACGCAAACGTCGGAAAGGTTACAACAATACCGAAATATTCTCTGTCGGGAACCTAGGTTCCCGCCGATTTCGGCGGGAGTGAAATGGGCCTGGCCAGGAACTGCCGGGAACTAGCGGGAAGTGTCAAAAACGTTCGTGGATACGGTTTCGCCCGGGAACCCCACCGCGACGCGTACGCGACGCAAACTAGAGTTCCCGCTAGCTTCCCGGGAGGCTCCCGGGAAGTTTCGTGGATACGACCCTTGGAGCATGCTCTCTCCGCATCCATCGTTCAGGTCCCACCGCGTTCCCGCAGTCACGGAACCCGTCTATCTTTTCGACAAGGACTGTAGTACTTAACGCGGAGGAACGTCCTTAAATGCGTCTCATCTTAAAATCGTTGTTTGAAATGTAAGCGAATTGTTTTCTCGTAATTCTTGAATTTCGTAACATTTGCCATCGCTAAATCTACAGGAAACTCCAGTGGTCGAAGTCTGCCCCCACCACCTGTCTGGACATGATTAGAACTAGAAGAGGAAGAATTGAGAAAATGAGAATGAGAACGATGGCGTCACTGAAAAGTGTGGATGCGCAGACAGCCAGAGTGCTATGTTGCATGTGGTGCTGCGGGCCTCGACCACTGAAGCTTCCACTACCTTCTGTCTTGACTTTCAGTCATATTCTTTCCCTTTACAGATAAAAATAATGGCTTCTAGTCAAACCTTGCTCAACGAAGTGAAACTGTACGAAAATAATAGCGAACGAGAGCAGGTGGAGAATATGAGTGAGCTTTTTGCCGTATTGAATGCACTGGAATGTTTGGAGAAGATGTTCAGCAGAGACTACATTTCACACGAGGAGTACAAAATAGAATGCTTCAAATTGCTGGATCAGTATAAGGTGTGTCATCACTACGCCATTCCACACTTTAAAATTTAGTTGGAATCGGTTTAGGTGGCAATGAGATTAGTGCACGGGACTGATGTGGAAGCTTTTGCGGCCAAGTATCGTTTACATTGCCCAGCAGCCTTGGAACGAATCCATGAAGGTCGACCAATAACCGTGAAGGATGACAAAGGAAATCTGTTGAAGAACATAGCTGTAATTGTTGAGGTAGGTAGGACTACTATTTTCATATTATTTTATTTAACAAAATACGAATTTTAATCGACGAAATATGAACTTACAAAGTATTTATTCAGTAATATGATACCTGCTAACTTCAGTGACAAGTAAAATAAGCAGCATCGCCGCTGTAGTGGCTTGTTTTACTTGTCATTAGGTTAGAGGGTACCATATCACTGACTAAATATATGAAACTCCAAATGTACGTAGACAAGAGTCGAGATCGCGGCGCGGCTTTCATGGGCAGAGACGCAGGCGCACACTATGCTGAGCTCCAGTGACTCTGCTCAAGAGAGCCGCGCCGCGGTTCTACTCTTGACTGCGTCCGTTTGGAGTTCTCTATACTTTGTACATAAATTCACATTTCGTTGAATGGAACTTCCATTTTTCACACTAGTCATCAATCTTAATGGCGATTATAGATCGGATTAATTACCCAATTCATTGCACATGTTGTGCTCAGTCAAAATCGGAGATTAACCGCAATTCAGATGAATAAGAAGTTTTCTTCATGTTCCTTATACCTCGATGTCATAGGTGTTCATCACCTTCTTCGATCAACTGAAGTTGAATGTTCGCGCTGTGGATGAACTTTACCCGAATCTCAACGAACTCTACACTTCGATTAACGCAATGAGTAGATTACCTGAAGACTTCGATGGCAAAGTAAAGGTGAAAGCGTGGTAAGTTCATTTTCCTCGTCATGTACTCATTATGCGCACATCTAGTCTCTGTTTTTCTATTTTCTGTTTTTTTCTGCGTTGTTGAACATATTGAAACCAATTATCCAATGATGTCTTTATATGTTAAAAGGTTAAAATGAAAGAATAGCGCCGAAGATTTATATATTTTTGCATTCTAGGCATGATCGCCTCTCGAAAATGTCCGCATCAGAAGAAATCACCGACGAAGAAGCTCGTCAAATGATTTTTGAACTCGAAGGAGCATACTCCTCCTTCATAAAGTTCTTGCACAATCAACAACATTAATGTAAAATATTTTACTTGTAAATATATAAAATAAATTATTATCTCCCTGTACCTGTAAACAAACCAAAGGTGCACAACATGTTTCGAGATCAAAAATCACATTTATAATTTCATCAGTGCATATTTATGTTTTCTGCTAACTCTAGAAACAACCACACGTCCGTCGTAGGATAACGAGGCGAATGTCCATGGATCTGCAGCAGCCCATACGCAGGAATAGCTGGAAGAAATAAGGTAAAAACAAGTGTGGAGAGAAAAAGGGGCGGGTAGGTGCATGTCTTTTGTTGTCGGAATTCTCTTCACGCTAAAAGGTCCTTTTGTTATTCGCAAGTGGGAATAATGAGTTTTTCAAGTTATGAAGCAAGCACTTCCGAACTTATTGGGAGCGTAGGTCCACCCCTGCGGGCTGCGCCTGAGCTCCAGACAACTAAAAATCTACCGCATGAGTAGGATGGTAAACAACCCCGTGCGATTATACACGTTAATAACAAGAAATTGCACATATCAGTGACTCACACTGATTCCTCGTGTTCCTCTATCCTTTCCAATTGACCATCCTCTAATTTCTCACTGCTTTCCTCCTCAGAAGTAGCGTCCAAACCCAAATCACCCATTTCGCTGCTTGCAGAAAGGACACATGACAAAACCACGGTCGCATCACTCCCAGCTGATAGAATCAGCTGGTCATGAACTGGATGAAACCGAACCTAAACGAGTAAGTACACCACTAATAGCTGTACATTTCGGCCATAAGAGCAGTAAAAGGTGAAGGGCTTACTTGCCAGGCCCAGTGCGCGTGTGGAGTGACTGTCACCAGTGATTCAGTGGGTTGCCGCCAATCCCACAATCGTACTGCTCCATCATCTCCACAAGAGGCGACCCTTAAAGCTACAACATACTGTAAAAGTTACAATATACTGATCAACACAATTTGTACATACAGTGAGCGCCGATGAAAGTGCGTTTTTTGCGGACTCAGAAATCACGCGGCGCGACCTTGCTGCTCGCTCTGTAATCGGCGCCACGATGGTAAACTACAAAGTTTTCTTTATAGTTCGCCAATTTTCTTTTGATAGTTGACATCAAATATGATGAAAAACTATCAAGAAAACCTCATGATTTGCTATAACGGCGAAAATTCCAGTGTGAGCGGCGCGGTTGCGTCGCGTGCTCCCTGATTCCATCGATCATCTTTATACAAAAATGTCAGTGAATGACTTTACAGGAAAAAAAGGCTAGAAAAACACTCATTGGAGAGATTCCTCGAGAGAATAAAGCAAAAACCTTCAACTACATACTACTGCTGTACATAAAGGTAAGCTCAAAATGGTATTAGGAGGGAGTACATGTAATGCAAGTGTGGAACGTACACATGCTGTAGATTGGGATTGAAATCCAGATGAAGAGCGCGATGAGCATGAGCGTCTTGGATACGGAGAGACTCTCTAAAATGAACAACTGTCTCGCTTCTCTTAGGAAAACAAGGTTCCACAGATATTTAATTAAATTATTGCACACATTGAGGTTTGAACAAACACCAAAACTTCTTATTATTAGCAAAACATTCTGATTTCAAATGACCTATAGACAGATAGTGTTAGTAGTAACGTTAACATATCGTACTGCACTCACCCTGATGTGCGTAGATCATGACACATAATATCCTTATCTACAGCCAAACCAAGTAAATTTCCAGCACTATGAGGATTCCAGGCTTGGGCATGTGCTGTGCCACTTAGTGACCGCTTACTGGTCACCTGTGATAGGGAATGAATTAGATAAAATAATCCATATGATTCGCTGCAAAAAAAAAATGTCCGACCAAGGGATAGGATAATATGTTACCTTCAAACCAGAATCGCACTCCAGAACTTGTACGGATGACTGGAATAGCGACGACGCTTGATCGCTTTGTTGATCCCATTCAAGGCTGTAAATCAAGTAATGAATGCGTGGATAATAAATAATTGCTCACAAAAAATATGATACTGGACAGCACGAACCTCAGAGGACATTCATCAACCGGAACCGAGGCCATTTCTTTCAGTGAGCCTTTGGTGCTGTCCATCTCCCAGAGATGAATGCCAAACTTTGCAGGAGAGCCATGAACTGCAACGAAAATGGTGTTAAATGTGGAGAAATCAATTGGGAAGTAAATGAAAGCAAAAAAGTAATATAGGCCATGCGAGAACTGGGTAAAGAGTTGATGAGATGAGAGAAATATTGAAAGTAAAAAAAGTTCCCAGCAAAATCGAGTGTAAATTTCGAACAAAGGTCCCGCAAGTAGTTCATTCGTACATATATGTTGCCTCTGTACAGCGATGAAGAAAAGAGAGCGCACTAACATGAAGCTTGAGAAAACAGAAAAATACCAAGGCACTATAACACATAGGATCTTCTGGAAGAAGGATTATAAGCGATTCCACGTAAAACAAAGGATGATAGTGGAACATGGAAGCAGAGCCCGGATGCATCAGTAAGATTACCCGTCGTAAACGTGTTAGCGTGCCTAAGTTTGACTCTTAGCTGGCACCCACCAACATGTTTACCCACATGTGACGTCTATACGCTGCTGCTACCCTTACCTAGCTTTTGATGACCCATCCTTCCAATGATGCATCCGTGCCCAGAAAAATAAGAGTGTTATAAAGTACTTCCAAAAGCTGGGAATTTCAATGCAGGGCACCTCAAGAAAGTACGTTTCAACCAATAAATCAAAACGAAATAACCTTCAAAGCACAATACTTACAGTCAGCTGCAGCTGATGCCACAATGTCTGCCTTCGATGGTGAGGCAGCTAGACCACGAACTTCACCTGCTGGATGAGGAAATGACAGCGATGAGATGCGAGAATACTCACCATCCAGAGATAGTCGACATATCTGGATAAAAAAACCAAATTTATCACTATTCACGGAGGATGTGCACCTAGGTTGAGAAGCCCAACAATTTTTCAAACTTTACATTAATAGCCATGAAATGGACAGAAAGGTCTTGTACATACCGCCATTTCAATTACCTCAAATTATGGTAAAACCAGCAGATTTCAGCTGTAATGTGGCGATGAGTACAAGTATCAGGACAATTATGAAGCTCACTTGGTTGTCCATCTTAATGTTGTGTGTTCCGATTAGCAGCTGCACGACTTCTTCTTCGGCTGGTACATTCGATAAGTACCGAGACTCAAGATCCAGCCCAAACATCAGACATTCTCCCATCTAAGGAAACTCTTTTTCAGTTCGGTTATTAGACGTCCTAGGGCCGTAACTAGAGCTGGTTCGAGAACAATACTATTCAGATTCGAGTCTTCGTGTACCGGCACAGCAAAAAATGATTACTTGAGTTCTACTTAGAAAGCGAAAGAAACGTTTGTTACCCGTAGAAATATGGAATTGATAGTAACGGGCTAAATAAATTGGCAACGGAAAGCGTAGCATGTATGTTTTTACAATCGAAAACTCAGAGAGTGCGCCTGTGACTTCGTCTGCAATTACGGACGACTCCCGCTTGGAGTCGACTGGTTCGATCTTACTTCTACATTTTCCTCTGCGAGTTCTAGTTCGTATATGGTATGGCTCATTCCACTTAGATGTTTTGTACTGTCACTTAGTAAACTCTTTCACCAGACCCATCCCGCGGCGTCCTCACATCGATCGAACCACGTGACCAACCGGCCGAAATCGCGGCGCCTCCGTAACTGCAGACAAAACCACAGCTGCAATCTTTAAGTTACCCGACTATAGTACAAAAATTAAATGCTACAACCGTCGGACCGAAGTAATATGTATTTTGTTTGGATTGAAGGTATAAGATGAGAATTAGAATCCTTTGCATGAGCACGAGAATCAGATACAAACAATTTATTACTCCTACAACACCTTGAGAAATAGTATGGCAGTGTGAGAACCTCGAGCGAGCAGAATAATTGCCATTGAAGTAATCATTGAGCAACTAGAGAAAATTTCCGAAGAAATGTTGCAAAACATAAGAATTCCACTGATTTGCATGCACACATGAATAGATGACCTATTGTGCCACAAAAAGGCACATCATGAATAGATTAAGGCTGTAGTTGACAGTGTCGCGTGACTGTAACTCTGCCACACGATGACTAGAACATCCAGAAGCAGTGGTCCCAAGTTCAGGAAGAAAGTGGTCCCAAGTTCAGGAAGAAATATCTATAATTTGAGCAACTACCAAGAGATGTTCTAGTCGTAATGAAGGGCTACCTGTTAAAAATTAGACTACATTCGTAAAGAGATTCTCCTGCATAAACTCCTCCTAGTTCATTCTCTACCATATCTCAACATTCATTATACCTAGGCTAACATTGTGAGAGTCATCATTCAGCAATTATTGAATTCCTGAGTAATACATAAAGCTATCTGCGTCATGAGTCAACAATCAACGCCACCGTCACAGACTTCTTTGAGAACAGCGTTTCATGAGCATTATTGACCCAATCAAAAAATAACAACTATAACGGGATGAAGTACGAATTGTACATGACACCGATGAATGAGAGAGCAACATTTGTAAATGTCACAAAGACTAACGAAAATGACCAGATCGCACGGCACACTGTGGCATCGAAGATAGATCGTAGAGAACCCACAACAGCTGGGGAAGGCACACTGTTTGGTGAGGTGCCCAACCACGAGAGATCACCTGAAACAGGTCTACTCCTGCTTAGAAATCGTTCTCATCGAATTTTCTTATGCTGATCGAGACCTAACGTTGTATTTAACAAATCTCTAGGAAAAGCTAGTAAGAAATCACTAAGCTCGAAACAAAACCCAAGGTAAAATGATGCGCGACCAAAAATTTCAGGACAAACCTGTTGTCTTCAATAACAACGCGAAGAAAAACGAAAGAAGAACAGGAGCAAAGTATTGAAGAATAACAGCACAAAAATAGGAATAGTAACGAAATATCTGAAAAGATGTATTAAAACTTAGGCAAAACAAAGGAAGAAAATAGGAGAATAACTCACTGTTGCTTGCAGCGCAACATTTCTAATGTAACCAGTTTCACGCTGCAATGCCTTCAGTTTCGCAGAAGATAAGTTCAGGTGAGCCTAAAAAACCTAGGAATTAAAAAGCAGCTCGGACAAAGACGGTCGTCATGAGGCCAAAAATCGTCACCTGAAGATGAGGAGCTCTAAGCGCCACTCGGAAAATGAGTGAAAGAATAGGTAGATAAACTCGCAAAATATCGAGTTGCTCCTCGGTAAGCCTTAAGCAAATAATTTAATAAGTATAAGACATAAAAACTTGACCTCGAAGTTTACTTACAATTTCCTTGGTCCATATACAAGTTGTTTCTTAACAGGACTGGTAAAAGACAGCAGCGTGAGCAGCGGCAATAAAAATGTAATATGTAGAGCTAGTCTGAAATTATCATAGTGACAAAATTATTAGAAAAAGCTCTAAACTTTTTAAGAAAACTACTTCATCAGTCGTGAGGCACTTTGTTGAGCATTCGTGTACATGTTGGCGTAGCGGAAATTGGGAAATACCAGCATAGCGGCAATAAATGAGAAAAGCACTGACATGGAGACGTACCTATGAGAAAAACAACTTCAGGTATACATTTCTTGACAACTACGCTATTTTGTCAATTTGATTAAGAATTGCAAAACTGGCAGAACATCCCTTATATTCAATTATATGAAAAAACCCACAACAGCACAGGATCTCTGTATCGCGTGTAGCTGTCTGTCACACCGGCTTCCGACATCAACGTGGCGATATTGTTACAGAAATGATCATACCCTAGAATCTAGCCCTTAATTTATCAAAATTGGTTCACTATTCAAAACGAATGAACCAAGTCTTATCGGAACAGTTCATAGAAAACTTTACCGAACATTAGTATGGAAAACTAACCGCTAAGTAATCGAATATCAAAAAAGTTGTCGGCCTGAGTGGCAAATATGACCGAAAGAAGAAAGAAAATGGCAGCAAACACCAGAAGGACACTCCGTTCGTCTTCATTCATCACCAACCAGGATGTGAGCCGAGCTAGTACCTGAGAGATTCCGGTGGATCACACAAGAGTAATAAGTCATTCAAAATCATCACTATCGGCAAAATATCTTCGGCAAATGACGTTATCTTGTCTTCCACTATATGCTGTTGGATGAAAATCACATTGTTTTGGAAGTTGCGAAGTTTGGATTAGGTTCCTAACGCCTAATTCAATTCCCTTGTATAGTTTATGCGAATATTTAGTATGGAAAAAAGGATACAAAAGCTAAACATAAGGAGATAAATAGGCGGGAAAAGCATGGTAAATCGTAGTGAAAAAGATACCTGCAGGACAAAGGCAACCGCGATGAGCAACCACAATATGGACACATTCGTATCTGTATTGCTCGGGAACAAAAACGAGAAAATTTCGCTCAGCGAATAAACCTTAAATATTGTAATTAAACACACAAAACAACATTGATCAAAATATTCAGTAAATGGTTTAGAAATATGTACTTACAACAAGGCAGAGTGGTACAAAAAGTGACAACCAGTGAACGGATGAGTAGAGGGGGAGGTTTCGCAGTTCCTCTTCTACAACTCTTCCAACCCTCAGGCGAATTGGAAGAGATTTGGGAACGTTGAATCCTTCAGCTTCTTCTTCCTCACTTAAATTGTTGGTGATAAATGTGAACATTCGGTGTCATGTCCTGATGGACTGTGCGACCATGAACAAACCGCTTTTTCTTTCTTGCTCTGGGGTTGTCTTTCGATGGCGGCATCAGGGCACGAATGTCATCATTAGAGGGAGCAATGAATCGGTACAAGCTGTAACAAAGATTCGTTCTAAATAGAACAAAAAATAAGATACAGTGGTAGAAATGTGAAGAAGGTAACGCACCCTTTTACAACAAACATTTGGATTACGGACAACCGAGTGCCTAGTTTGCTCATGATGGTGAGCGCTATCAGCGAGACGACAATGTGAAAGCCAAGGATCGCCTGAAGTGGAATATTCTCTGACAGATAGCAGAAGTATTTCATGAAGACGGAGAAAAAATGGATAGAAGAATATTTACGGAAATATTTACCATATTTCGACTGACCTAGATAAGTGATAAAACAACCTGCACCTCTAACCAAAGCCTGTCTTATTCTCATGGCGCTATAGTCTGTTCCAAAACGACGCAAGTCGAGAATCTGTGTGATAGCCTGGATTTCTCTCATTCCTATCCAAGTACTGCACACTTTCTTGTGTTCTTTCTCTCTCTGTCGTCTCAATAACTATCGTCCCCAGTGAAGCAAACCATTATATACATAACCTCAAATTCAGTCTAATGCTATTTTTCAGAAAAAAATTTGACTTCTATCGCTGTTGCTCCTGCTCTACATAAACTCGATGAGATCAACTATCACTGCCAGAATTAAATTTTGAAAGTGTTAAACTTCCAAGCGTTAGGAGTAACTACCGGAAGCTCGGAAACACTACGTGCATTCGCACCCTCATATAATCTCCTACAGGTGCATAGCAGAGCTGCCAGAAAACATATTTTGACAACTCGATCTTCCCAGTTTAATGAAATGTCTGCAAGCGACTGTGGGCTTTAGCCGTCTGGACAACACATGGGCTGTCCAACGCGCGCGGTCGCGCGCTGTTTTGTCATTGGGGCGCGGCGAATCGCACCTGGGCGTGGTTTCTATGTGATGGTTAGGCACATACAGATGTCAAAGTGGAGGGTTCTGTTTCCCAGGTGTCATGAAGTGTGAGAAAGTAAATAGAACATTTCTTTCGTAGGATATGAATAGCTTCACTCATGTTCACCTTCTCTGACACCACAACACTCATTCGTCACACTGATATGTTCAGATAACATTTTCTGTTAGTATACCAATTACTCGTACAGTCTTTCAGCTCTACCACTGTTGAATTACCAGGACGTACGTGTTGTGGCCGAAATGTGATTATTGAATTCGGTCACCGCTCAGTTGTAGTCTCCGGATGTTTGCTTAAGTGTTTTTTCGGTTGTGTTTGTGATTATCCATTATTTTTGTACTCTTTTCCATTTGACACCGTTATGTAAATGTCTGTTCTGCTAGTCTCAAACAGCGAAAAGATGAACAAGTTGATTCTCGACAACTCAATCACGATGCGCATTTGCGGTCAGTAAATAGAGCGACATGTTCCTTACCACATTATTACACTTTTTTGAAGCTATTTTCAAACAGATCCCTTACCATCGATAGATTGAAGAGCGCTGGTGGCGATTTGATTTCACACAACACTGTTATACAATCCTATTCTGTTACGAAAAATTAAGATTCCCATAGCAGAACCTCTGCAGATGTTCTAACAACAAAGACATCTTTACTTGAGCAAACTTACAACCTTTATTTGACAATCAACACCTAGAACCTTTTTGGATGTCCGATTGAAAGAAGCTCGAGCCATCACTTTTTTTTGAAAAATTCTATTCAGATTGAGAGGTGGGCTTTTCTACCCATACTCCATTGTAACATATACTGCATCGAGACTGGGCTCCTTGGGTGCAGGCAGGATGTGCCGTAGCGTTGCAAATGTTCGTGCTTGAGCATGTTAACCATTGATTTTTGGGTTCTTGGCGTGAGGGCGGCTCACGTCTTCCGCAAATGAAGCAGATGCTGACGTCTTCATTATTCATCTGCCACACTTCTTTGATTTGATCGCGCACCTCCGCCCTTTCAAGACTCTTCAGCTCCTTTCTACGTTACTTGTATGTCGCTGCGAACAAAATTATCCTTGTTGACCGAAAGCGTTAGTGCGACAGTAAGTCTGAATATTACAAATGCTGAGTATGAACTGTTCAGTGTGGTTGAGGTGGTTGGCAAGAAACTATAGCTGAAGAAATGTGGAAGATACTTGCCCTTGCCCTTTATTCGAAGTAGAAGGCTCCTCTTCATGGTCTGTTCCAACTGGAATTACGCTTGCTGGACATGACACGGAATCAGTCATCTCAAAGTAACTCCACCGAAAGTACAGAAGAAAAACACTAAGACAATTCTTATTACTTCTCAACCCAAGCCGGCTCGAACCACGTTAATCAGACTACAGCTAAAAAAAGAAAACGAGCGAAAACGATAGTACATTCTCAAGATCACAAGTGAATCATCTACGAGTCCACAAAGAACGATAAGACCTACGGTGTATCCGAAACGACGAGTCCGCCCAAGCGGTCCACGTCACAGCCAAATCGTTGGTTGATATCATAAAGATAACTATGAAAGGTGATGCAGAGATTAGAGATGATGACGTGGATTGCTGGCGAGCGTGGCTGCCTCTGGATCCTCGACCGCTTGGGCGGACTCTTCGTTTCGGATAGACGGTATGTGCTGCTACGACTACGTACGACTAATACGTGTAAACCGCAGACCAGAAGTATCAAAACCTTCAATGGACAAAAGCTTTCTACCCTAATCTCGCAGAAAATGACGTCATCTCACTTCATGACACCTGGGAAACAGAACCCTCCACTTTGACATCTGTATGTGCCTAACCATCACACAGAAAGCACGCCAGGTGCGATTCGGCGCGCTCCAATGACAAAACAGCGCGCGACCGCGCGCGTTGGACAGCCCATGTGTTGTCCAGACGGCTAAAGCCGCGACTGTGTGCACAACGAGCTGTCGCGACGCAGGCCTGAAACTCGCTGAAGGCCTTCCACACTTGGTCGCGAAACATCAGACGCAGCTGTGCCACAGTTTTCATTTCACTGACGCATATGTATGGTCCATTAGCTCACAAATGGCGCCTGATCTGACATTGTCTGCAATTACGACTTCGCCTGCAGAATGCGTCTGGAAGGATATTTTAGGGGATGGCAGTGGGGAAGCATAAGAATGGAAGGAACCACACCATATGGATATCAAAAAAGTGCAAAAAATAGATCGGTTAGCCTAAAAATGGTGAAGTCGTAGTTGCGGACAAAGTCAGAGCGGGCGCCCTCTGTGAGCTAATAGACTGTACGCACGTTTTTTAAACGAATACTCGAATTTACGAACATCTTGGAATATGGGTTTTCGGGGGTTGGGTTTCCGAACACTAGCACACTGAACATCCGTAAGGCTGATCAATTTGCAGACTTGAGCGCTCCCTGTACGCATAGAGCTCCTCCACCTTAGGATTATTCAAACATTATTGGATTCGGTGAAAAAAAACATTCACATGCACAACGTTTAGATCTAACCTTCGATGAAATGCGCTTCATCGCAGAAGTATTACCAATGAAATAAATCAAAACAAACTGAGCTGTAATCTTTCAGTGAGAGATAATAAGATGATGACTTACCATGACGAACCGTTGGGTGAGGTATGCCTAACAAAACGAGAAAGACCGCAGACCTAAAGCTCAGACTGACAATTCTATGACAGTCATGGGCCAACACTAAAGGCAATCAAAGACACCTTAATCAGAACTCCTAGGTGTAAAACCATCCTCATCACACAAATTGCAATAAAGATAGAAATTTTATCACAACTGTAATGTCTCTGAAAGTTGCCTCACGATAAAATACAATTGAAATTTGCAAACGTCTCGATCACACGTGCAAAAAAACAGTAACAAAAGAAGATATCACACGTTTCACCTGCAGATGAAGTTATGTGGTAGGAAAACGAGCCAGGCCGCTCATTTCTCGGCTAACTTGTCTGGAAGCGCTTCTAAAGGTTATGAATGATCACAAAGGAGAGGACTAATTGAATGGTGTGAAGTACATAGATACAACCATAGAAGAAAATTGGGAGGAAGAGCCCACAGAAGACCAGTTCACTGATAAGTGATCGTTCATGGCCAGCATGAAACACACAAATCCAGGGTGGAACACTTGAATTGAAAGGTATGGATTCCACAGACGCATAGTATCCACTTACCCCGCAAGTTTTGCTCAATAAGTTAGATAATTTATAGACAACAAATAGAAAATAGAAGACAAAATTCTCCAACACATCATTAGCAGCGGCTACCCCAGCATTAGAGTATAAATAGCAAGTAATAGCCTTTGATCACAAATTTTTGCTTAGATATTAAAAAGATGACGAGAGGATATCAACGGATAATCCCAAATGGAATGAGGAAGCTGGATCTGGAAACAAGATGCGGTGAGCTATAAAAGCATTAGCTACATGTACCACTTTTTAAGCCTATCGTACATGAGAACATAAACGATCATTAAAAATAAGTAGGAACCAGAATCGCCGCGATCTTCAGGGCAAAAGTAACAACTCAACAGTGGAGGCACTGGACCGCTTCACTCAGAGACACCGTTCACTTCGGGCTTAGCACCTACATGTGCTGGAGCGCAGTTCTTTGTGAGTATAAACTGCCGAAGCAGTGTAGCCAACAAAGAACGCAGTGGTTGGCCTTCAGCTGTTTCCACGAGCTCGCAGAGATGAAGTGGGAACTCAGCTCCCAATGCAGGGAGCAAGTGCGGTGGCAGACGCAAGCACTCCTGCAACAATTCACAAACGACAGGCGCGTATGCCGTACGCCGCGCATCAGAGGCTGCCTCTCCATATCCGCGTAGGACAGCTGATACAACACTAAACACCGTAAAAATAACTAAAAGGCACCAAAATAAGGAAAAGTGCAGCAAACTGAGTTACTCGCCTCAGCACTCCCTTGGCAACTTGATCTTGGACAGGTTCAGACCGAGGATCATTCAAAAGTCGCAGTAGAATAGCGAGCATAGCACGTAAAGCATGTGTCTCTTGTCTAGAACAAGGTAGACGTTGAAAATGAGCAAATAATAACGGCTAGTAATATGAAAGTTGCTGACCTGATCAGGTTTGGCTTACTCGAGCCACGAAGACCAGCTTTCCACAACAAAGTCCTTTGACCATTATTATCGTTGAACTGTTTCGCCAATCTCTGGCTCTCGCCAAGAGCATCACAAAGGCTATAGAGATCAAACATGAACAAATTCTTCAATGAACCAGAATCGAAGTAGTAGTCATCAAAAAACTTACCTCAACAGAAGTGTGGGATTCATAGTGCTGAATAGCCCTTTGCTAACAGCACTGTTATGGTCGGAACCGTTGGTGTGCTCACTTTTCACTGCGGGAATACTCAATACAATTTCATCTGAACAGGTGTAGCAATAACAACGACCGTGAGACCGAATAAAACAGGCTATACCTGAGCTTTTCTTAGCCCCAAGAACAATCGACGTGACAGCATCCACCAGTTCTGACTGTACAACGCAGAATACAATCTGCTCAGAGAACGCCGCATCAGGATGGATCGATCTACAAATTCATATCAAGTATGAAAAAAAAAATCAACACAAAAGAGGTTAAGATACCCATTCGGTCGACCATCGATGCTAGGCACTCGATCATCAAAGTCCTCGCCAGTGATTCCCGGCACAGGAGGTGTTGAAGTGCCATGACGATCTGGTTCCCAGGTCAAGAGCCTAAAAGCCCAAGAATTTATAATACTTCCAGAGTTATTAGAGAAGATGAGCACACTCACGACTTCGGTAAAGTTGCTGCGAAAAGACGTCGGAACAGCTGAACTGTCCTCTGCCACATATCATCACTGAATCGCTCCCCATTCAACAATATCAAAGTCTCTAGGCAATTAACCGTCGATCGCGCCAGCTGTTCATTCTCTGAAAACATTAAAAATAGAAGGAAATAAAAGGTAAGATTAAGAAAACTAGCGTCCTTGAAAACCATCTACAATGAGTCAAAAAATAATACCAGTTTTACCTGATAATAAAACAGAAAAATAGAAGCAAGAGAACAAAAAAGTCGACATACTCTGTTGAATACAAACTGCGAATTGCTCGTAAATAGAGGGCAGCACGAGTTCACTGAGTTGCGGGAAGTACTGCGTGAACACATCAACGATAGCATACATTGCATGATTGCATGTTGTCATCATCCATTCCTTCTTCTAAATATCGTATCTATGCATCCAAAACTGTAAAATCGCCAGAGAACATGTGATGGAACAATCCTTCGTATCCAATATGCTCGGGAACAAAGAGTCCTGACCAAACAGATAACCGTGACAAGGGTAGTTTGAAAATCTCAGTACCATACAAAGCGAGGTCATGGTCTATTCTGAATAGGAGTGAAACAAAAGGTTTGAGAAATGTTAGGGATGAGGAGTAGAGGGTGGTAGCGCCCGCACTGCCTCAAATGAGCGTGGTTTTGGGTAAATTTTGCACAGGGGTAGAGCTGTGGCAAAAATTGTGTCTAAAAGTATTTCTCCAACTCATTTTCTGTTCAAGGCACAGCAACTCAGGAAAACCCGCTGTGAGCCCCTCACTTTATGACGAGATACCGTGGAAACGCGGGAGATTAGCAAAAAAGAAAACAAGCCAATGTCCTGCGTCCAGATGCCTTGTCACAACGCTATCTAACATAAGGGGCTCAAAATGGAGTTTTCTTGTCTTTCTGCAGGAAATAAGGCATATTGTTTTAATCATGAAAATGCCGACTACACAAAATCCAAAAATGAGCTGGAAAACGTCCTGGAAACCTTGGGTAGACCAAAGCAAAGAGGAAAAACAAGGTGATAGAGCTCGAAGTAGTGCATGCCTAAGCTTCAGAAAAAGTAGAAGAAACTTGCCACAAAATCAAATTTATATTGTTCGTTTCCCGAAATCTATAATATTATTTGAAAGCATTCAAGCAGTAAAATCATGTATGCGAAACTAGCGGGAAAAGATTTTTAAAGAAAGCGACAGCGGGTTTGAGAGCAAAACCAGGAACGATTGAACTGAGAAAATTGTCACTTACATCCCCACGATGTTCGTCCAGTTTTGCATGGTCAAATATCCGGAATACTATGTTGAACAGATCTCTCCACCATTCGGAACGGAACTCACTCCCATGATTTTTCATGATCTCGAACATCACAGTCAGACTTCTCGTACGCACATCCAGTTTACATCGGTTGATGATACAGCTGAACAAATATTTCTTGCAACGTATAATGAATGCAAAATAAACAGGAAATGAACACAAACCTATATATTGTACGGAAATCTCAGGAAAGGCTCCTACCTGAGCTCGAAAAATATTGGGAACCATCCGCGTAGCCATATCCTTTGGTCTCCTGAGACGCTCCAGGACTCTTCCCATGGCGCTTCAACAATACGCTCCTGATTGATAGAAACGTACCTAAAACATGAAACACTTTCGCAAACACTACTAAAGCAGCAAAAACAGAATTTTTCATCCATCCACGTCGCCTTAAGACGAGACCTATCAAAGGAGACAGAAGATTCCTCAAATTGATAGAACTGACCGAAGATCTTTGCATTCGGTCTCTAAGTTCATTCTCAACCTTCGAAGTGATTGAATTCCTTTACAGTGCTCATGGCTATTGTTGTTTTATAAAATTTAGGGTTGTCACCACCCCCCCCCCTTCTTCTTAAAAATAACTATATACTTACTCTCCGCAAGAACGAATAAGTCGTATAGCCTCCATGTTCATGTCAGGGTGGTTAGTATTGCAGGCAAACTCTGCTAAGCACTTCAGCGCCTCCTGGAAAAAGAACACAACTGATCAACGACACTTGAGAAAAAAGGTAACCTGGACAAAGAGAAGCTATTCCCACTTGGAAGGCATCGAGAACAGACGCGAAATCTTCCTTGAACTGATACAGTATGACTCTGGAACTGGCCAAAAAAGCTGCCTCGACTATATCTTTCTGTACATCACCTGCAATTCATCTGCCACATTTCTTTGATTTGATCGCGCACCTCCGCCCTTTCAAGACTCTTCAGCTCCTTTCTACGTTACTTGTATGTCGCTGCGAACAAAATTATCCTTGTTGACCGAAAGCGTTAGTGCGACAGTAAGTCTGAATATTACAAATGCTGAATATGAACTGTTCAGTGTGGTTGAGGTGGTTGGCAAGAAACTATAGCTGAAGAAATGTGGAAGATACTTGCCCTTGCCCTTTATTCGAAGTAGAAGGCTCCTCTTCATGGTCTGTTCCAACTGGAATTACGCTTGCTGGACATGACACGGAATCAGTCATCTCAAAGTAACTCCACCGAAAGTACAGAAGAAAAACACTAAGACAATTCTTATTACTTCTCAACCCAAGCCGGCTCGAACCACGTTAATCAGACTACAGCTAAAAAAAGAAAACGAGCGAAAACGATAGTACATTCTCAAGATCACAAGTGAATCATCTACGAGTCCACAAAGAACGATAAGACCTACGGTGTATCCGAAACGACGAGTCCGCCCAAGCGGTCCACGTCACAGCCAAATCGTTGGTTGATATCATAAAGATAACTATGAAAGGTGATGCAGAGATTAGAGATGATGACGTGGATTGCTGGCGAGCGTGGCTGCCTCTGGATCCTCGACCGCTTGGGCGGACTCTTCGTTTCGGATAGACGGTATGTGCTGCTACGACTACGTACGACTAATACGTGTAAACCGCAGACCAGAAGTATCAAAACCTTCAATGGACAAAAGCTTTCTACCCTAATCTCGCAGAAAATGACGTCATCTCACTTCATGACACCTGGGAAACAGAACCCTCCACTTTGACATCTGTATGTGCCTAACCATCACACAGAAAGCACGCCAGGTGCGATTCGGCGCGCTCCAATGACAAAACAGCGCGCGACCGCGCGCGTTGGACAGCCCATGTGTTGTCCAGACGGCTAAAGCCGCGACTGTGTGCACAACGAGCTGTCGCGACGCAGGCCTGAAACTCGCTGAAGGCCTTCCACACTTGGTCGCGAAACATCAGACGCAGCTGTGCCACAGTTTTCATTTCACTGACGCATATGTATGGTCCATTAGCTCACAAATGGCGCCTGATCTGACATTGTCTGCAATTACGACTTCGCCTGCAGAATGCGTCTGGAAGGATATTTTAGGGGATGGCAGTGGGGAAGCATAAGAATGGAAGGAACCACACCATATGGATATCAAAAAAGTGCAAAAAATAGATCGGTTAGCCTAAAAATGGTGAAGTCGTAGTTGCGGACAAAGTCAGAGCGGGCGCCCTCTGTGAGCTAATAGACTGTACGCACGTTTTTTAAACGAATACTCGAATTTACGAACATCTTGGAATATGGGTTTTCGGGGGTTGGGTTTCCGAACACTAGCACACTGAACATCCGTAAGGCTGATCAATTTGCAGACTTGAGCGCTCCCTGTACGCATAGAGCTCCTCCACCTTAGGATTATTCAAACATTATTGGATTCGGTGAAAAAAAACATTCACATGCACAACGTTTAGATCTAACCTTCGATGAAATGCGCTTCATCGCAGAAGTATTACCAATGAAATAAATCAAAACAAACTGAGCTGTAATCTTTCAGTGAGAGATAATAAGATGATGACTTACCATGACGAACCGTTGGGTGAGGTATGCCTAACAAAACGAGAAAGACCGCAGACCTAAAGCTCAGACTGACAATTCTATGACAGTCATGGGCCAACACTAAAGGCAATCAAAGACACCTTAATCAGAACTCCTAGGTGTAAAACCATCCTCATCACACAAATTGCAATAAAGATAGAAATTTTATCACAACTGTAATGTCTCTGAAAGTTGCCTCACGATAAAATACAATTGAAATTTGCAAACGTCTCGATCACACGTGCAAAAAAACAGTAACAAAAGAAGATATCACACGTTTCACCTGCAGATGAAGTTATGTGGTAGGAAAACGAGCCAGGCCGCTCATTTCTCGGCTAACTTGTCTGGAAGCGCTTCTAAAGGTTATGAATGATCACAAAGGAGAGGACTAATTGAATGGTGTGAAGTACATAGATACAACCATAGAAGAAAATTGGGAGGAAGAGCCCACAGAAGACCAGTTCACTGATAAGTGATCGTTCATGGCCAGCATGAAACACACAAATCCAGGGTGGAACACTTGAATTGAAAGGTATGGATTCCACAGACGCATAGTATCCACTTACCCCGCAAGTTTTGCTCAATAAGTTAGATAATTTATAGACAACAAATAGAAAATAGAAGACAAAATTCTCCAACACATCATTAGCAGCGGCTACCCCAGCATTAGAGTATAAATAGCAAGTAATAGCCTTTGATCACAAATTTTTGCTTAGATATTAAAAAGATGACGAGAGGATATCAACGGATAATCCCAAATGGAATGAGGAAGCTGGATCTGGAAACAAGATGCGGTGAGCTATAAAAGCATTAGCTACATGTACCACTTTTTAAGCCTATCGTACATGAGAACATAAACGATCATTAAAAATAAGTAGGAACCAGAATCGCCGCGATCTTCAGGGCAAAAGTAACAACTCAACAGTGGAGGCACTGGACCGCTTCACTCAGAGACACCGTTCACTTCGGGCTTAGCACCTACATGTGCTGGAGCGCAGTTCTTTGTGAGTATAAACTGCCGAAGCAGTGTAGCCAACAAAGAACGCAGTGGTTGGCCTTCAGCTGTTTCCACGAGCTCGCAGAGATGAAGTGGGAACTCAGCTCCCAATGCAGGGAGCAAGTGCGGTGGCAGACGCAAGCACTCCTGCAACAATTCACAAACGACAGGCGCGTATGCCGTACGCCGCGCATCAGAGGCTGCCTCTCCATATCCGCGTAGGACAGCTGATACAACACTAAACACCGTAAAAATAACTAAAAGGCACCAAAATAAGGAAAAGTGCAGCAAACTGAGTTACTCGCCTCAGCACTCCCTTGGCAACTTGATCTTGGACAGGTTCAGACCGAGGATCATTCAAAAGTCGCAGTAGAATAGCGAGCATAGCACGTAAAGCATGTGTCTCTTGTCTAGAACAAGGTAGACGTTGAAAATGAGCAAATAATAACGGCTAGTAATATGAAAGTTGCTGACCTGATCAGGTTTGGCTTACTCGAGCCACGAAGACCAGCTTTCCACAACAAAGTCCTTTGACCATTATTATCGTTGAACTGTTTCGCCAATCTCTGGCTCTCGCCAAGAGCATCACAAAGGCTATAGAGATCAAACATGAACAAATTCTTCAATGAACCAGAATCGAAGTAGTAGTCATCAAAAAACTTACCTCAACAGAAGTGTGGGATTCATAGTGCTGAATAGCCCTTTGCTAACAGCACTGTTATGGTCGGAACCGTTGGTGTGCTCACTTTTCACTGCGGGAATACTCAATACAATTTCATCTGAACAGGTGTAGCAATAACAACGACCGTGAGACCGAATAAAACAGGCTATACCTGAGCTTTTCTTAGCCCCAAGAACAATCGACGTGACAGCATCCACCAGTTCTGACTGTACAACGCAGAATACAATCTGCTCAGAGAACGCCGCATCAGGATGGATCGATCTACAAATTCATATCAAGTATGAAAAAAAAAATCAACACAAAAGAGGTTAAGATACCCATTCGGTCGACCATCGATGCTAGGCACTCGATCATCAAAGTCCTCGCCAGTGATTCCCGGCACAGGAGGTGTTGAAGTGCCATGACGATCTGGTTCCCAGGTCAAGAGCCTAAAAGCCCAAGAATTTATAATACTTCCAGAGTTATTAGAGAAGATGAGCACACTCACGACTTCGGTAAAGTTGCTGCGAAAAGACGTCGGAACAGCTGAACTGTCCTCTGCCACATATCATCACTGAATCGCTCCCCATTCAACAATATCAAAGTCTCTAGGCAATTAACCGTCGATCGCGCCAGCTGTTCATTCTCTGAAAACATTAAAAATAGAAGGAAATAAAAGGTAAGATTAAGAAAACTAGCGTCCTTGAAAACCATCTACAATGAGTCAAAAAATAATACCAGTTTTACCTGATAATAAAACAGAAAAATAGAAGCAAGAGAACAAAAAAGTCGACATACTCTGTTGAATACAAACTGCGAATTGCTCGTAAATAGAGGGCAGCACGAGTTCACTGAGTTGCGGGAAGTACTGCGTGAACACATCAACGATAGCATACATTGCATGATTGCATGTTGTCATCATCCATTCCTTCTTCTAAATATCGTATCTATGCATCCAAAACTGTAAAATCGCCAGAGAACATGTGATGGAACAATCCTTCGTATCCAATATGCTCGGGAACAAAGAGTCCTGACCAAACAGATAACCGTGACAAGGGTAGTTTGAAAATCTCAGTACCATACAAAGCGAGGTCATGGTCTATTCTGAATAGGAGTGAAACAAAAGGTTTGAGAAATGTTAGGGATGAGGAGTAGAGGGTGGTAGCGCCCGCACTGCCTCAAATGAGCGTGGTTTTGGGTAAATTTTGCACAGGGGTAGAGCTGTGGCAAAAATTGTGTCTAAAAGTATTTCTCCAACTCATTTTCTGTTCAAGGCACAGCAACTCAGGAAAACCCGCTGTGAGCCCCTCACTTTATGACGAGATACCGTGGAAACGCGGGAGATTAGCAAAAAAGAAAACAAGCCAATGTCCTGCGTCCAGATGCCTTGTCACAACGCTATCTAACATAAGGGGCTCAAAATGGAGTTTTCTTGTCTTTCTGCAGGAAATAAGGCATATTGTTTTAATCATGAAAATGCCGACTACACAAAATCCAAAAATGAGCTGGAAAACGTCCTGGAAACCTTGGGTAGACCAAAGCAAAGAGGAAAAACAAGGTGATAGAGCTCGAAGTAGTGCATGCCTAAGCTTCAGAAAAAGTAGAAGAAACTTGCCACAAAATCAAATTTATATTGTTCGTTTCCCGAAATCTATAATATTATTTGAAAGCATTCAAGCAGTAAAATCATGTATGCGAAACTAGCGGGAAAAGATTTTTAAAGAAAGCGACAGCGGGTTTGAGAGCAAAACCAGGAACGATTGAACTGAGAAAATTGTCACTTACATCCCCACGATGTTCGTCCAGTTTTGCATGGTCAAATATCCGGAATACTATGTTGAACAGATCTCTCCACCATTCGGAACGGAACTCACTCCCATGATTTTTCATGATCTCGAACATCACAGTCAGACTTCTCGTACGCACATCCAGTTTACATCGGTTGATGATACAGCTGAACAAATATTTCTTGCAACGTATAATGAATGCAAAATAAACAGGAAATGAACACAAACCTATATATTGTACGGAAATCTCAGGAAAGGCTCCTACCTGAGCTCGAAAAATATTGGGAACCATCCGCGTAGCCATATCCTTTGGTCTCCTGAGACGCTCCAGGACTCTTCCCATGGCGCTTCAACAATACGCTCCTGATTGATAGAAACGTACCTAAAACATGAAACACTTTCGCAAACACTACTAAAGCAGCAAAAACAGAATTTTTCATCCATCCACGTCGCCTTAAGACGAGACCTATCAAAGGAGACAGAAGATTCCTCAAATTGATAGAACTGACCGAAGATCTTTGCATTCGGTCTCTAAGTTCATTCTCAACCTTCGAAGTGATTGAATTCCTTTACAGTGCTCATGGCTATTGTTGTTTTATAAAATTTAGGGTTGTCACCACCCCCCCCCCCCCTTCTTCTTAAAAATAACTATATACTTACTCTCCGCAAGAACGAATAAGTCGTATAGCCTCCATGTTCATGTCAGGGTGGTTAGTATTGCAGGCAAACTCTGCTAAGCACTTCAGCGCCTCCTGGAAAAAGAACACAACTGATCAACGACACTTGAGAAAAAAGGTAACCTGGACAAAGAGAAGCTATTCCCACTTGGAAGGCATCGAGAACAGACGCGAAATCTTCCTTGAACTGATACAGTATGACTCTGGAACTGGCCAAAAAAGCTGCCTCGACTATATCTTTCTGTACATCACCTGCAACAAACACGAGCTTGAGTTCATTTACAACATTAGGCTGTGTATTATATTGTCATGAAACATACCAGCAGCTAATGTCCAGACCGAAAACAAATTTTGCCAGCCAGACTTTATCCTTGGAGCATGAGCCTCAACCAGATTGGAACAACAGGCAACCACCAATTCACGCGTTTGAGCGGAACGATTCCTTGCCATGATCACCTTAAGGGACGCATTTATTACCGCAGATCTTCTTCTAGAAGTGAGCAGTCTAACCTCAAACGGCCGAAGGAAGTCCTTTTGGAAACGGAAGTTAGGCAACTCTCCTCTTTCCAGGAACTTAATCGCCAATTGCCGCAGAGCATCAACCGAGTAATGAGCGACAAGTTCACTTGCGTTGCAACCTACAATTATCATTTCAAAAATCCCGAGAGCTTCACAATATGGCAGTCAACAAGAAAGGGGTATTCTCTTAGGATATGAGTAAGATTGATTATTTTAAAGCAGAAATGACCGATCGGGTACAGGTTAATGTGATGAGAAAAGACCACAAGAAAATGTAAATTAGGAATCCCTAGAAATATCCATGGCTAAAAACAACTATGAAAGAGATAGAAAGTTGATAAGGATGTTGAATCAAGGCTTTGAGGACGCGTAAGTCGGAATGGTGAGGAGCAAAACTCCTAGGCGCTGCGGCATACCCTATTTCATCTAAAAGAAAAACATAAAAGGACCCATTCACTGGGTAAAGTTTCAGGAGGCACTTACCAGATGCTGACCACTGGCAGACATTGCCTACGCCCACCCCCTGCAGCATAATTGCGTACCCTTGCCAGATAACACAAAGGATGTCTACTAGAGCAAACGATAGGATATAACGATCTAGTGCAGATGCCTAGTTTCCGCCCAAATTCCGGAGAAAATTTGTGAAATGAAGCAGAGAAATACGCGGATTTTACCCAGAAATGGAGGGAAACCAACGAATTTCCCGTTTATTTGCTCAAACTCTGCAAAACCCATTCGTCGTTTTGGGAGCTTTGGTTTAGAAGAAAAATTTTGAGGAGGCATCTTCTTTTCATAGGTATTTCAAAACCTGTTAAACTATGCTGCCAATAACAAACCTGCCATGTTGAAATGCTCTCCGACAACTTCCCAGATCCGCCGCCATTCCAGTCGAATTCGACCCATATTATAGAAGGCAACCTTAACGATTGATCATTGACTATGGTGCGTTCATAGATTTTCTTTTTTAAATCAAAATTGCTATCCAATGTGTATTCTCTTGTCTCAGCTTCTTGGACCCATGTTTATCCCCCCCCCCCCAAAAAAAAAACCGACAAGGTACCTCGACCAATTTTCCAAGAAGGAACATGCGCGGTGCAGCAGGTTGATTGAGCTCCTCTTTGGAGACAGCACAAAGGGCGCGTACAAAGCACACAATAGCGTCTCCTGTCAGCCGACAGGATCCATGGAAGATCCTGAAAAGCATAAATGATCTGAGGATGTCAAAATATCTTACGAGGACCCGTTCTATGACCCATAAGGAGAAAATAAACCCAAGAACACAAAATGAAGGCAACCAAACCCTCACTATCAAAAATTATCTTACTAGTTTCCCAACCAGTTTCACCTCCTTGGCTTTACATTCCAGTCCACTTCTTTACTAACACAAACACCTACGTATTATTCATGATGAATGCCTACCTATCAACTGCCACAACGACCGCCTGCGAACTGGTTTCGCCAAGTGCTCCCTGGAGAGTAGCAAGAGTACGTTCATCCAAAGCTCCTGTGCTTTTCATCACATCTGCAAATAAGCCTTGGCTGGAACAAGGCAGAAAAGAGCCAAAAGTAGAATTTTCACAGCATCGCATCCAACTAACACTGTCGACTGCTCTCTTTGTCTTCCTTCGCACCAGCTGGCAGGCCTGTTCCAATTAATTGAGCAAGCTCAAGCTGGCTGACACATCTGATCACATCGATCCAATTGTCCTCGAGGTAATCACCGTCCTCATCTCCTAAACAAGTATCAGAATGAATGCATACACCCAAAAAAGGGCACAAAATGTGAAAGAATGTGGACAAACCAATGGCTAGCAGTAGTTTGATGGCTTCTATGTTCTTTTCCTTCATTTCTCCCAATGCGTTCTTGGCGGTGAGCAGCGTGAACCTCGCCAGAGCCTATGACAACACGAAGCAGTAAGAAGTCGTTCATTAAAAATAGTATTCAATATTGCACATTGCGGACGCATAAGTACTGTAATAGAGCGCGTCCAATGCAAAAAATAGGAAGGACACCCACCTGTATAAAGGCATTTCGTTCTAGCTTTGACCTGAGGACACAAGCAGCACGTACTCCCAACCGGAAACCGCGGATGCAGAGGTACCACTCCTCTACGTCGTCTGATGCCTGTAGACCAACGCTGAACGCAGCCAGACATGGGGTCCAACATATCTGTAAACGAGTCGAATGAAAAAAACCTTTGCGTTCTCAGAGCAAGTACTGAAACATGCAAAATAATGTAAACAGAGGCGTGTGACGAGAGAAAAAATACACAAGTGCACAAAGTAAACAAAGGCAGCTGTGTTTTTTGCAAGCCACTGGGTGACTCACAGAACAGAAACAAAACTAACACAGGAAAATTACGTAGATCAGGCGAATCTGCGAGTGTCAACTAAGAGTAACTAGAAGGAAGCTTTTCTGCCTTGCAGTACTGATAAAATCACCTTGAACATAGGTCGAACATGGTGCTGATGTTGAGCCGAGGTAAAATCGGCTGCCGCATTGCTAGCGCTTTCCATGAGAGCTCGGGCTGTTTCGGACATTGCTGCCAGCTCTAAAGTCGCTAGAGCGCGTCGCTGCTTGTCGTTGTCTCCAGCACTGGCTTTCGTTGCTGAAAATATTTTGAAAAATACCCAGGTAAACATGGTAACCATCCGTTGCACAACAATCCAACTTACATTTGAGAAGTTTGCTGGCGCCAGCTTTCATCTTGATTTCATTTGTAGCAATATCATCATAGATGGCACAAAGGACATCTGGCGGCAAGTCAGCACCATTGTTTATGCCACGATTCATATTCACATATTGGTCTTTGGTCATTTTGCTTTTTACCTAAACCAGTATGGTTAATAATACCCTGAAGAAAGGCCTGAGCAGCTGTAGAAGCGCATACCTGAGCGCTGTGAAGATCGGTGGTAAGCATGATTATAGAATAGGCAAGAACATAAGCTGTGTCAGCGGAAGCGAACAAACCCAGACTAAAAATATTAAGGTGTGCAGCAGTCTCGAGCGGAAAACCTTGATTTGATTTGAAAAAAAAAAAAGAGGATGGAAAGGAAAGGCTCTTAAAACAGAGACATTGCAGGGGTTTAAAAAGTTCGTTTGATGCCCAAGGAACAACAAGGTGGAGGAAAACTCTGATTTTTTTAAAATTAAAAGTCGCTACTAATACAGAAGGGTGAAATTTAAAAAGTTGGAAGTAATGAGGGGGGGGGGGGACAAAACCTCACCCCTTACGGAAAATAAAACCCGATCGAAAACCTCACCTCGGATTGCATTCGCAATAACGCGATGCAAACTTCTCCATAAGTCGATCAATCTTCTGAGCTTCACCAGGTAATCGAAACTTTTCCAAAAACAGTCGAAGCGATGAAACAAAGTCACGACCCGAAAAATCCAAGTCATCCACGTACGCATACATGACTTGTTTGTTGAACCTAGGAGGAAAACATGCATGACACAGGAGTAAAACAGTTCAAGTGCCGAATCAACTAAAGACAACTTCACACTGGTGTGAATATTTTAAAAAAAATAAAAACATACTCATCCGGATCTCCTAAGAAATCTCCTACGACTGTCTTATCAAGACGATCCTCCTTCATCAGGAATTCAGCAATTTCATTAGGTTCAGTGCCAACAAAGCCGTGCTCTTGCAAGAACGCTAGCCCTTGCTTAGGTTTCCGCGAAAATCTAAAAAAAAAATGGATTTTCCAGCCAAAAAAATCATGGAAGACATGACAAGATAGGAAATAAGGAAATCATACAGCATTATCCCGTGTTCCATGAGCTCTTTCTTCTGCTTAAGGTGAATAAATTTATGCACAGTAGGCGAAGAAGGCAGTTCTGCGGCCGCTTCGTCATCATCTGCAGGCAAAAAACCTACGAATGAAGAGAAGGTGAAGGTAGGCTTCACAATCTAACCTGCTCTCCCTTGATACATTGCATCTTTGGTTGTTTCACAAACATCAAACCAATCCACAAGGCACTGGAGGAGATCCGTCAAACAGCTCAATCCAAGTAATCGCATAGCCCGTTCACTAAACCACCAAACTTTTTTTTTGACACTCACAGTCTCAAACCTATAGGGAGGGCAACGCTTACCGTTCCTTCTGAACAATTGGAGCAGTATCATTTATAGACGTTCTGGCTGTTTTAGAAACCACATCGACTAGATTTTCAAAGACATTGTGCGCAGTTAAATCACAGTCATAGTTTACATACAAATCGACCACAGATTGAGGATTAGCAAGAATTTTTCCTGAATTCAACGAGCAATAACACATATAACAACAACCAGTGAAGCTAAAAAAAAACAACAAAACCTTACCGATTGTGTGAAGGACAATCCACTTATGTTCGAATGAGCACGAAGACGATTCGAGCATGGAAATGATGATTTCCTTGAAGAATACCTAAAGCACATGTACGGATAAATGTGTGCACGTTTGCATCTCAAAACTCAGATGAAAGCGATTTTATGAGTTGGTCTCTCCTAGTCAAACACAAAAAGGAGAGAAATTTGAATAAAACGACTTAAATTACCTCAATCTGTAGCTTTAAATGTATTTTGAATTTGTCCAATAATTGTACGAAAATTGCCAGGGACTTTTCGAATACCTGAAATGGTGAATTTTGCCGCATTATTCTGAGACTAGACAATGAAATTCAAAAGAAAAACTCGAGACATACAAACATACCTTCACATTAGATGAAACTGCGTTTCGAGAAAGTGCAACACATAAAGACTTCTTTATTAGCAATATGAAAGGCTGAGCGTTTTGTAGAACTGTTGAAGAATTTTGCAACACCAACAGCAACATCTCCAAAGCTAACATTTTCGAGTTCAAGTGCGTATTTCTAAAGTAGCCAGAATAGGACAACAAAAACACCAAACCAAGAAAAAAATGTGTATGGAACCTAGAAACTTACCGTGGGTCATTCACATCACCCTCTTCTTTCTGTGCAAGAACACATAGCGCTCGGAATACTAGGAAAGCGTCCTTCTGCTCCACATTCGGAAAAGTGATCTGATCCTCAGCGTGGGCACCATCATTCTCACCCCAAATGGTCGACGCTCCAGCTCCCCCGCGGCCACTTCGACTCTCCACCTCGTCGTTCTTCAAAACTTCATCGTTCTTCAATACTTCGCAATTAGTCAAGAACATTCCAATATTGAGAATAGTTCAGATACCACAACGCTTAGCCGAAAAAAAGTGAAACAAACCGCTTCCATTGCCATATGAACAGCAGAGGACACGAGGTGTTCGACAACTTCATGGACAATGACGGAATCGTCCTTCCTGTTCCCCACTCGCTCCATATTAGCGAACACAGCATTGATTACCTAATCGAAGGTTAACAGTCATTCCACAGTAAGCCAATTCAGCTTACAAAATCATCACATTGTCAGAATATTTTCTCAAAGTGATAGAATTTTTCGGATAGCTAGAAGGTGCAGCATAGCACCTCTCTTAGACTGGATATTTGGCAGAAATCAAACAGAATGGTAAATACAGAGATCCTTATTGTAAAGAATGACAGCCACTGCTTGTATCCTCGAAACTGCTTGCTCCTTAGAAGGCTCCTCAAAATCAGGTTTGGACTAAACAGTAAACCGGGAAATTCCACTTTCACTTCTTTTTTGAATTTCTGATGCTTCCGCGCTTTTTTACCACTCATAAAGTTTACGAAGAACAGAACATATTTCAAAATTTTCAGCAAAATTTCGGGACAGGATCCTTGTTTCATTTCTTGTTTTGGGATTTCCTTTGATAAAGTCGAGCCAATGCCACTGGGTCTCCTTTATTGTACTACTGGAAACAAAAATAACGGACAGTTCAGCTCTTCGATCTGCTCTACCGTAAAAATTGAATAGTTACTTTTTACTGGCTCACAGGACATGAAATCCAAACTTTGCACTAATGCTCGCTACGAACCCTCACGATCCGGAAATTCTTCAGTGCTTCTTAAGCTCATACGTTTTTATTTCTACTTCCGAGATTTGAAATTCTACGCCCGCTCTGGTCTGCTCTGAATGAAACGTGAGTTTTGTAAAGCTGATATATTGATAGCCATATTACTTGAGGCAGTTTGGCAAAGAATGCCCAGTTCGTAGCCATGGATGTATTTCAATTTTGAAACAATTCGATCAGAAATGAATTTAGCATCTTTCTGAATGATGACATCAATTAGCGTGGCGGCAGAGTCACAGCCAAGAACCGGTTATACTTAGATTCGCAAAACGCAACTTCTGGAAACAATTACCTCCTCGAGCTGAAGATTTTTGATCTGACTTGATTATGCAAGCCGAAGGTACTCCAAATCTTATTATGAGAAGGAAAGACATGCAAACAGAAAAGTTACCAAATTGAAGAAAAATGACGAAAAATGAGTTAAGAGGGAGATCCAATCCACAACTACTATACCTGAGTGAGGGTGCCTTTGGCCGTTGATTGATTGATGGGACTTTTTGTGGCGAGAAAGATTGTGAAGCATGTTCGAACAGCAAGGAGTAGGGAACCTTCATGTACTTCGCAGTTATTCGTAAGTACAACAGCAAGGATAGCCTGCAAGGAAAGTTTTTTGGGCAGCAGACGATGAATTGAAAGAAACCGAAAGATGATATAACATTGAAGACATGCGGGAAAACAACACCTTGATTATTTGTAGCAAGACCGCCTCGTCGGTGCCTTGACCCATAAACGACGAACAAATAGCTTCTACGATGCGATCAATCAGTTTTCGATCGGGATTTGAGGTATCTGCTCCGCGTCCAGTTAAATGGCCATATGCGATCAATTTCTGAAAAAAAAACAACATGTGAAAAATTATCATACTATACGACGATTTGCGGGGCGATTAATCCACAAATATAGCTGATTTCGCTAAATTCTGGTGGTCTGCAGGAAAATTCTCGCTGAACATTGCGCGGATCAAGCAACTTCAAAACTATGCTTTTTCGATTATTACTGATCGAATCCTGCTTATTTTACCGCCCTACCAAAGGAAAAGATCAATGCAGAATGATTACGTTTCATCGATAGAAAAAACAGCTAACCTGGAGACAATCCAATGCCGTAATGACGATTTTTGGGCTCCTTGACTTGCATGCCAGTTCAAACGGCAAAAAGTAACGATCCGCCTCTACTATTCGTTCTTTGTCCGGAAGAACGACACCATTGTTATTGTCACCGGCGTAAGCATTTTCTGCCTTTAGTTCCTCTGAAAGTGATAGGTGTAATGTCGTATTCGGAGAATTGCCAACAGCATGCACTGATGAGGTCATTTCTGTTTTAGAAACATCTCGTAAAAGTTTAGAAGTGCATAAAATGGATAAATAAGTGAGAAGTGAAGCCGGTTTGTTATTATGCTTAGGCTTACCTTGGTGACTCTACGTCGGAGGTCCCCGTCTGAATTTCGGGAATAAATAACAACAACGTGGCAATAAAATACACAGAATTTGAGAAATTCGAGCAGAAACTACAGAATTTATAATCAGTTTCGGAAACGACGATAGTTACAGTGTATTTTACCGGGGGACATAGTTGTGAAGACATTAGAGAAAGAGAGAACGCGAGAAATACTGCCGTATTCGGAGAGGGAGGCGAGAAGTGCAAATCCTAGGCATCCATAGTCAACTATCGTCGTTTTTGAAGCCGACTATAGACAAGTGTGGATTTTCTTATCCGCTCTCGCCACCCTCCCCAATTGAAGCGTACATTCTTCTCTTCTCTGACGTCTCTCCAGCTCTCTTTCCTGGTGAAACGGTCTAGACTCGAATTTTAAGCGAGATCTGCCAATGACTGGAAAACGCGCGACTTACGAATTACCCTAAACCCCGCTTTACCCTTTTTTGTCCTGAGTACAGGACTGGGATTCAAGAAACGATAACCAAGCAAACCAAGGATGGCTAGCGTGATTGGTTATCCTACTGACTACGTAGTGCTGAGAGACGCAGACGGCAAAACTTGGTTTGCTAGCCTGGGTTTCCTTGGTTATCGTTTCATGAATTCCAGCCCAGGATAGATTTACCACAAAATCGGTGGAGTTTAGTTAAACACGAAATTTGCGCCAATATTCACCAAAACCTACGCGAAAACTGCGGATACAGGGTCATCAGCGTAAGCAACAGCTCTGTTTAGAAATGACCTCAAGTACTTTCACTGGCTCGTTATTCTAGCCCGAAAATGAGCTAAGAGTAATAGGGAGCATGATGTCTTCTAGTTTTATAACAATAAACGAGAAGCCGTTGGTCCATGGAGCTTCAAAAATCCTCTAGGACTAAAAAAATATGGCAACATACCTAAGACATTTTCGCATGCTTTTTTGAGTTGTAAGTTCTCCTTCCTTTTAATGTCGCGATCCGAAAGAATCCTTTCAATTGCGCTTCTCAGAAACATTTGTCCTGTTTGTTGCAGGGCGGAGTTCATCACAATCCGCCACACATACTAGGCCGGAATATATCAGACTACCCTGAAATGATATAAAAGGTCAACAAATGAGGTTATCGAGGAAAAAAGAGAGGTTATAAATCAGAAAAAAAGTAAATCAGCGCTGACGAGAGTCGCTATGCAATGTGTCGGACATGTCGATCCACGCAAGCAACTCGCCGCACGTCACGGCCGTGCGACGTCGCGCGCGGCACAACGCGACCGGCGCGGTGACATGGAACCGGCTTCGGCTTTACGGGCTCCTAATGAGTGTGATTCTATAAGAAGTGCTTCCATATACTCACTTTCTAAGATTTATGAGTCAGAAGACGTCTTTCACGACTTTCTCACTGGTTTTCAACTATTTTGAGGAACAAAATAGGATTTTTGTGTAGTTGCGTACATTTGGAACGACTACAGTAATGTTGGACTAAATTGGGTGGGCGGATAACAGCGACACGTTCATCATAGGGTCAATGAAACATTATTCACTGACTTATAATGCTTTCGTACGATTATCAGTTTGTTTGAGGTTGTGAGTAAATTATTTGCAATCATTTTTCCACGGAAAGTCATCTTTCTACAGAAACCCTATGGTTGCGCATATTTAAAGAAGAATTATGCCGGAGCTGAATAAAAAAAACGGTATATAAAGAGAGTTCTACAATGTCGCACCGAGTCGCCTGGCGACACTGACGGCATCAATCGATTTATCGATTTTTCAAAACTAGGACCAGTTAGTCGGAGGATTTTCTATGAGCAGGGTCAGCCGGACTGATCCAATAGGGGAAACGTCACCCGACATGTAAAGGAAGAACAGTCACAGAAGATATGCATAAAATAGGTTCTGCCGCACCGCGACGAGACGTGCGGCGTACCGTCGGGTCAACGCGACTGAAGTCGCCTGTAACTATAAGTGCCAACTCCTCGATACAAGACGAGTCATCATTTCCTTTTGAGGCAAAGCTATTAAGATGATAATCTGAGAAGTATATACTATGGAAATTATGGCGATCCTATTTCGAAATTCACGAGATCTCTGAAGAAAACAATATTGACAACTTCGTGGAAGTCTTTTACAGTGGGCAAATTACCTCTACAGTATCCCTGCCAACGGTCATGCAGATGTTGCGCAGATGGACCTTTTTTCACTGTTTTTCCTTCATCGCTTGACATCAGCTGTGTGAACGCCTAGCTGCACTATGACGAATGCTTTGTTGTCCATTCGTGTCATAGTCGAATAAAGGATCCGCTCTAGGAATGGAGCCGCTACCACAATGGGATCTAGCCGGGAAGTGTGTTTTGGAAATATGCACTTTCACGGAAGATTACCGAAAATATCACGATACATGTTAATAAAAATCGTTGCGGTCTTCAAAGTATGTATTGGTTAGCCCGAAATCCCCAAACTGTAGTCTCGGCCGCTTCAACTTCTCCTCTGAAGCTTCAGAAAGTCCCAAGAGACGAGTATTCTTATAAGAGCCAGAAAATCTATCCAAAAACAATCATCATAAATTCATCCAAAAGAACATTATTCTTGTTCTACACTGCATTCTATTATTTCATCTCCCTTTCATGTGTACATCCCAATTATAGAACACTTCGGTGATCCGGGCCTGCTCGTCGCTCCTCATCGACTGCGTCTTGGCACTCTGTTTGTCTGCGCATCCCCATCTTTCATTGATATCACCGTTTTCATCCCCCATCGATCCTGTGATGCGGCGCGTCTAAACGGGTACAAACCATAGATTCCGCTATGGCTACGAATGACATCCTTACTCGTATTGTTACCTTTTTCAACTCATGTGGAAATCTTGTTGTTCGTTTTTTTTTCATGTTGACATATTCATAATAACACTATACTTATAATTTTCACACCTATTTTCTGCTTCAATTTTACTTATCACTTACTTCTCTACTTACCAGCACTCTTTTTGAACAAATACCTATCTTTAGTATTACTTCTTCTCTCCGCATTAAAATTGTTGTCCACTTTTTCTCGTTTAGCGCTCATTCATCGCTGGAGCACAGAAAACATTTTATTTTACGCGCGGAAATTACGGTGAGACCATCTGCCAGCCGGACTGAACTTTTCATCTTGGTGGAACCGATAGTATTACATTCAGGTTCGATGCCGCTCGCGCTTCGCATAACAATGTGTGTAGTTTTTCTGCCTACTGACCGCATTTCGGACAGCTTGAAAACAGCCTCGGAGACAATACGAGGGGCTTTTCAAGTGCGAAACCCTCCCTGTTGGGGTTGCTGGGGCAGCTGTGAAATATGAAGCCTGGGTAGTTAGGGGGAGGAAATCCTTAGACTCCTTGATTATGTAAGGTACCGGATGTTGGATTCATACTTGGATGGAACCACGTGCATAGGACTCATCAGGATTTCATCAGGAAAGGTACTGGATAAAAAGAAGGGGGGGGGGGCGAGTTTAAAGTACAGCTTATTTAGGAGTCATGGATTCTACAGAGTAGTCAAGGTTACGGGCATTCGATTAATGTGCTGTTGATGTAAACGGAATAAATAAATTGAAATAAAGATAAAATAAATGAAAGTAAATAAATCAAGCCTATACTAGCTTCCACAGTAAAAAATTAGCAGTACTCTGCGTTTTCATTCGATGGTGGGTCCACCATTATCCCACGGCCGAAATCAGGCATGTTCTCACATCAGTGGGGAAAAGCGAATTGTAGACACATCGTGAGCTATGCGGGGGTTTACCGTGGGTAAGCCGTGAGATTTTAGTGAGGTAATCGAGGAAACTTACTCGATGAAATCGGATGCTTTCTTTGAGGAGGCCCGAACATTTCTAGGGGTTTCCTGGGGCAAATCGGGGACCAAGGGGCATCCCGGGAGCATAGCATATTTTTCTTCGTAAATCGAACTCTTCCCATGTTTGAAAAGATTAGTAAAAAACATTCGGTACCGTTAGGTAGCAAGGCTTTCAAAAAACTTGTTTGGAAATGTCTTACTTCCTGATGCTCAGACGTCTTATGTCGTACAACTCTGTTGTTAATAATGGTACGGATGTATTCGTCGTTAAATGTTAGTTTGGTATCATTTCTACACGTTCTGCACCACAGTTATTTTTTATTTCTTGTTTTATATCGGACATAGGGTTGCCTATGTAATAAACATGCATACATATCGCAGGCAAAAAGGGGTTCCACCGTGATGTAAGGAAGGAATGAGGATGAGTGGGCAAATAGTGGGCAAACGATGGTGTAGATGGGCCAAGGGAAGAATTGCGATAATTCGGCTA
Source organism: Ancylostoma caninum (assembly GCA_037903475.1). Taxonomy (NCBI): domain Eukaryota; kingdom Metazoa; phylum Nematoda; class Chromadorea; order Rhabditida; family Ancylostomatidae; genus Ancylostoma; species Ancylostoma caninum. The sequence goes on along the minus strand of JBAJFG010000166.1, from coordinate 193,509 downwards.
ACGGTGGGTGAATAGTAGAGAAACGGTAGTTTCACCAGGAAGAAGGGGCGGTGGGTCAAAGGTTGAGTCATGGTAGGCAAACGGTTATTCCATCCTGCTGTTGACAAGAACGCTATGCTAACTGTGGGATAAACAGGAAATCGGCCAATCCATAGCCGAGGGTTAATGGTTCGGTAAGGGAAAAAATAGTGAACCCAAAATGGTTAGCGGGATGGGGCACCACCGGCCAACCGATGATGAAATGGGATAGCCTTGGTAATCAGAATTATTGACGTCTTTGTAAAACTATGGTCTAGCTCATATTCGTATATTCGTTCCAACGTGCGGTTGCTAGATATTCTACGTTTCGTGTGAGTTTAGCTACGGAAGGACATAGAATATGTCTCTTCAACTCTTGGTGAAAGCTCTCCACATGAGTAGTTTGGCGTAACCAAAGTCCACCTAACCCTTAGGCTTACCCCTGACTCCTTCATAGGTGTATTTATTAAGCCTTCTGCAGCACAAGGACAAATACATTTCTCACGTTTTTTTTTTTTGAGAAGCACCTTTGTAATAATCGTGTGGATGTCAGGTTCGACACGAGTACGCTCATCAGCAATGTGTTCGGTTCAAAAGAAGGATAATAAAAAAGGACGAAGTAAACCTACAGGGTATGTTGTATACTATATATTTTCCGCCTTAGAAACAATATGAACTGGCATGTGGTATGGCGGCTTGCCATTACATCACATTTTCTTTGATCGAGCTCCTCTTGGCATCATTTTTTTACACCCTTTCGTTTTGTAATTTCCACGTACAGAGCGTTGTATGGATGACAGCGAGTGCCCAAAGGGGAACTCAAGTTTTCGGCGTTCAGGATCCGGGACGGCCGAAATTTCAAAAACTAATCTATCGAAAATGGCAGCTTTGGTATTGAATAGTCAAGTATAAAAACTAAGAAATGATGGTGGAGCTGTTGTAACTCCTACAGTAATTGCAAGGATGCGTTACGGCGTAAAATTAGTAGTTCTCTTGGATACTTGAAAAATTAATTTCAAATTAGAATAATTAGGACCACATACAAAAAATATGCTTAGGACTGAGTAATACATTAGCCATATCTATATTACATGAAATTCAATTTTGAATGAATTGAAATTTCGAACATCCCAAAAAGAAATAGAATACAATCCTTGGTTATTGATAAGAAGGGGTTCAGAGCCTTCACTTCTTTTGAAATTCAAATTTTCTGATTCGGGTCCTGAATAATAATTGATAATTGAATATGTCAAGTCATTCGATCTTTATCCGATTCTAAGTATGCTAAAAAATATTGTAATAATCCAAAGCTGTCTTTTTCATGAAGTAATGGATGTGGAGCGTTATACCTGAAGAGGGCAGGGTGGTCGAGCTCCGTGATTGGTCGGTTCGCGCATCCTGCCAATCACAGGACTCGATTGTGCCGCCGTTATCGGGTATAACGATACACTCCCGCGTCTTCATTTGGGAAGTGAGTTAAATTTTTACTAGCAAAAACTGATAGTTTTAGTATGGGTGAAGAAATGGACCAGAAAGTACAATACTGCATGGAATGGGAGAAAAGAGACAAAAAGCTAATTACGGCTTTCAACAGATGTGCTGAGGTGAGTAGGTTTTTTTACTTAGGCAGGTCATGTGGGATGGTCTTGCAAAACTTCTGTCCTGCTAATAGCTGGAGCTTGCCGTCGTCCACCCGCAATCAATATGCACCAAAATCATTGCCGGCGGCGTCGCAGGAATAAAAGAGCTTCCAGGATTGCTTTTCGAAATGCATTTGGTATTTTGTAGATGTACAAAAGAGATAAGAGAAGGGAGCAACTGGTTAAACTACTTGATATAATTCAGAAGCATTCTGACGGTCCGGTATGACATCATTGTGGAAATAGTGATGCTTGCAGCCAAAGGCTCTCCTGATTGAAACGCTTCCAGATGCACGTTGGTGCAAGTGACCTCCAGAAATGTCTGACCCGTCGAGAACCACCTAGGAGTGAAAAAGTAGAGGTGCAGGAACTTTTCAAAAGGTTTTTTAGGATATGGTTTCACTTGTTCCGAGATTAGAGGTTTCCCAGTAAAACATATTCGAGTGATGTGTATCGTTCATTTAATTCAAAAGAGGCCGTAGTTTCAGAATATTTCATGCACTCATGTGAATTTCATAGTTATTTTAAATCTAAATTTAGGATTCAAACGAAAACAGAAAAATGGTCCTTGTATCCAGAGCGGTAAGCTATTTTCAAATTGCAGTGTTTTCACATGTGACCGGATATTCTAGAGGGTGTGACCCACCGAATCACAGTTACCAGACAGTGAGAACAGTGAGAATGAACGCTTGCTTTTATTAATCTCTATCCAAATAACTTCAACAACTCAGGGCTCTACAGGCCACGTTCTACGTAACAGATAAAACGGTTGAAATGAGGCTTCAGTGGAGCGGTAGAGATTGATTGAACACAACGAAATGAATTTGAGTTCAGAATGTGAAGAGTGCTTCGATGTAGCTTTATTGGATTATCTTTCGGCGCGTAGCGCCTTCTTCAGATCTTAATAGAAAACAATATAATGCTACACGAGACAGGACAGTCTTCTTCTTCCTAGCGTTTTTCCCGTTTCGTAGCGGGGTCCGCTTTGCTGATCCTTTGACGCCATATTGCCCTGTCGTGCGCCTGGTCGGGATGGATCCTAACCAGCTTGAGGTCGGCGTGCAGAGTGTCAAGCCATCTTTGCTTTGGTCGTCCTTTCGGTCGCTTTCCTGGTACTTCTAGATTGAAGCCAATCCTACAGACTTTATCGCCATCAGCACGGAGAACGTGGCCGAACCATCGCAGACGCGCCTCACGGAGCTTGTCGGCTATCGCAGTAACTCCAAATCGCTGCCGTATGTCCTGGTTGCAGAAGCGATCCAGCTGCGTAATGCCACCCATCCACCGCAGCATCCTCATTTCCATGACGTTGATTCGGCGCTCCATTTCCTTGGTGGCAGGCCAACATTCGGCACCATAGAGCGCGACCGGGCGTACCACTGTTCGGTAGATCTTCGACTTCAGGCGGTCTGGGATGTTCTTGTCGCACAGCACACCACTCAGTGAGCGCCACTTCAGCCACGCAGCGTTAACGCGTGCGATCATCTCATGAGCGAGACTGCCGTCCGATGAGACCATTGAACCGAGGTATTTGAACGCAGTGGCTCTCGGAAGATTCATGCCATTAACTTTAATAGTGCCGGGCTCGTGTTCGTCGGTGGTCAGATACACAGTCTTCTTAATGTTGAGGCGGAGGCCAAACCGTGCCAGTCGGTCACTCCACGCTTGCGTCTGCCGTTCAAGCTCACCTTTGTCTTCAGATGCTAGCATTACGTCGTCGGCATACAACAGCGTCCAAGGCACCGGTCTTTGAAGGTCCTTTGTGAGGGCATCCATGACAACGATGAAAAGGAGCGGAGAAAGAGCTGAGCCTTGGTGTACGCCAACGGTTATGGGGAACTCTGTCGATGTGCCAGTTGCCGCCTGCACTTTACTCCTATGATCGGCGTAAAGCATCTGACCCGTCTGAGAAGCTCCTCCGGAATGCCTTGAAGCCGCATTGTGTACCAGATTACTTAGTGCGGAACGCGATCGAAGGCCTTCTCCAGGTCGAGGAACGCTAGGTGCAGTGGCCGTTTCTTCTCACGATGCTTCTCGATCAGGAGACGGGCAGCATGGATGGCATCGGTAGTGCCGCATCCGGGTACAAAACCGCACTGGTTCGGGGATAGTTGAACAATTTCACGAATCCGCCGATCAATGATACGCTCGAAGATCTTCATGGTATGCGACAACAGACGGATTGGCCTATAGTTCGCGCAATCTGCGGGGCTGCCCTTACCTTTCCAGATCGGGATGGTGATGCTTCGTTGCCAGTCCTCGGGCACCTTCTTCTCCGCTATTGCCAAGTTGAAAAATTCCGTCAACCATTCGGCGGAGCTCCAACCCTGTGCCTTCCACACTTCCGCTGCCATATCATCTGGACCACTCGCCTTGCCTAGCTTCATACGTTTCAATGCAAACATGGTCTCTTCGATGGTGATCGGCTGTACCATATAGTTCGCGCAATCTACCCCCTATCCGCCACCCGGCGTCGCGCCACGTAGCCTCGCAGCAAATCGGCTGGGATCCCTTGTAGGAGGGAGATCTGTGGACACGAGACAGGACAGTAAGTGGTGAAATTGCTTTCACCCACCGAGCTCCCTGGTAGAGGACAAGTTATGAGATCGTTCTAGGACTACAGCTGGTGTTTAATAGGATGCGATACTGTAATCATCTTCTGGTGGGAATATCATTTTCTCCTCTGCTATCTACTAGACCAAGCGATAAACTTTAGCGCCTCCACTAGTTCATCCTTAGTGTTAATCTCCGGTTTATACCGTTTTATTTCCTTCGCCTCAATAATTTTACTTTCAAGAGGTCTCTCAAGATGACGGTGAAGCACACTTACTTCAAAATCTGGGGCAGATTCTCGCCTATGTACCGTCAAACGGAGTTTGGAGAAGCTGTTTTTAGGATATGACTGTGGCCGGACTAGTGCTCGTCGATGCTCATCTAGTCAGAATCTAGAAAGCAATGTCACCACTAACTGTCCTGTCTCGTGTAGCATTATATTGTTTTCTATTAAGATCTGAAGAAGGCGTTACGCCCCGAAAGCTGATCCAGTGAAGCTATATCGGAGCATTCTTCACATTCTGAACTCAAATTCGGCATCAAATGAGGCAGCAGCATTTTCCAAACAACGAAATGAGACCAGCTAACAAATTATCTTAATCCGTGGACGAAAGCACTGATCCCGAGAGTTGTTTCTTCTGATCCAGAGTCTAGACGAGGAGATGAGGCGAAGGCGATCGGTTTCCAATTTCTATGGGCCCAGCAATTTCAAAAGCCTTACTAACTGTTGCAGGCTCCTTATATACTGCCTACTCTCTCACAGCTTGAATATGTGCTCCAATGCGCCTGTGTAACTGTTCTTTTCCCATGGCGAATTGAACTTTCTCATGGTCGCTTTCTTCTCTCTGGTGCCTCTCTTCTCTTTGCTCACATTTTGAGTAGGCACGTTTTGGCGGTGCTGGCCTCCAGCTGTCCCTACTACAACTTGGACGGTCTCTGTCCCACAAAATGTGATTTGATGCAAAAACTAAGAGAAAATCATAGCATCTATTCCACACTGTTGTTGTAATGAAAAGTTCCGACCTCCAAAGATTGCAAAATTCCATTGTTCAAATTACACAACGGATTTGATCTTTTTTCAAGATCACCAAACACTTTGAAGACCGTCTGAAGACATTCGCAAATGTCGAACTTAAGTCAGTGAAGCACGCTTGCGTCACGCTAGAGAAACTAAGAGTGGGCAGTGATACTGCCACTAACACCGCAGCTCAGTATGACTAATTTTTTCTTGAATTTTCCACTAGTGAAACCAAGCGAACAATTTGTTATTCTTTCAGACTTCCAACAGAAGAAAATCAACGAAGAGCTGAAGTCGCAGAGAAGGAATTTCAACTACAGTTGAATGCCACAAAAGAAATCCTAAACAAAATACCAGAATATGAAAAATTTCATGAGGAGGCCCTTGTACAAGGCGCGAAGTACCTTTCTACAGCATTTTGACTCCACTATGTGAATGAAAAATCGAGGATAATAATAACAAACAGCTGCGGTTTTATTTTCTACTAGTGTTGCAGTCACTGAAACAACCTCTCTACATTAATCATAAACAATAAACTAATTGTAAGAACCTATTCTTTTTTTGCACTGGAATAACCCACTACTCGAACGGTTGTGTCATTTCTGCTCCGGCTTCAGCCTTAGCACCCAAATTAGACACGGCAGAAGAGAGCTTAATTAGCAACTCACAAGGTCCTAGAGGGTAGTTAGTATCTTACGCTTAAATGCTAGTGGTCTTCCTAATCGCGAGCTAATGGGCTAATTGTGATAGTCTGAGAGGCTAACTGCCCAAATGGATCTGCGAATCGCTATACACTACATTAAGACATTTTATTTCTTCAGTGCAAGAGAACCAGATCAGTGCAATATACATAAACACAAAAACAAAAACGACGTTAGCGGGTCAAGTTAATAAACGGTCCGGACAGGGTCGGCGCTCCCTTGACCTGCGACAGCTGGATTGTAGATGGCAGTCCAATCCAGGTGCTACAGATTGACGTCGATCGGGTGTTTTTGGCGGACTGCAGGACTTCCAGAGTGTCGACATCTCGAACAATGGCCAGTGGCTGCGGATCATCATTGGAGCAGTCATCGGTGGAGTGTAGCAAAGAGTAAGTGCTCATTCGAGTGTGTGACATCTATGAGGAAGCGACTGGGAAAATGGCTCACGTCACACTCGGCGGCTTGGGATTGGTACTGCAGGCGATAGAGACAGCGTGGGAAAGTACCTTATCCCACGAGAGCGAGTCTAGAGTACAGATGGCTTTGTCCAGGCGTCCATAGGGAAGGAAGTCGTGACGGAGAGCCATGACAGTTTCGGAATGTAGAATTTGGTCATCTCCATCTCGCATAAGTTCCATCTACGTCATTGTCGCGTTTGAACATGATTACTTATGACCGTCTCAACCCCATTGCTTTCGCGAGCTCTTGTAATCAACGAATCACGATAGTTGTTGCGATGCGATCGCTCCGAACCAAATGGAGGCCGAGGCACCGTACCAATGACCGCGCCGCTGTGATCTGAGTTTGACCACATCCGCTTTATCGGCTATCAATAGGTTTTGACCTCCGCGCAGCCTCATCGCTTGCTAGATTTTTTCGGCCTGGGCGGCGTTCTTTTCTACTTGTTTCATCTTATCGTCTCTTCACTTCATATTCGTTGTCATTAAGGTGGGTCTGTAACTCATTACATTCTAGCGAGCCATTTGGCCTAATACAATGGGCTGAGCACAGTTCGTTTCACTTTTTTTTTATTACATATGGAGTGATTTAATCACTGATTCACTGGTGTTGCCATTTCTAGAATGCTCATACGATTCACAATTATGGTAGTGTTTATTAAATCTTCCTGTTTTCCTGTTAACTTCATTGCACTTATGGTTCCCACAGGTAATTTCTTGTCAATTTCATTGCTTTGTGTGGTAATAGGTGGTCAACCGAATAGGCTCACTGAGCCTCTGATTCGCGAGAGCGGTGCACGCCGTAGATGCAGAAATAAGCCACACCCCTATCCCACAGTCTGCTCGCTCACCTCGCTTTGGCTCTGTACAAAATTCAAGCTAGACACATGCGTGCGACTATTTGATGAAGAATCAAGGGTCGGACTAATCTGACGCAATCCAGATGCAGGAGAGATGCACGCACTATGTATCAAACCTATTGTAATCGCGCAACAACGACCGAAACCGCTATACTCCTCGAGGAGCATGACAGCAGGCATCCCTCATATAAAAATGATGTGATAGTACTACTACGACCCAGTACATAGTCTATCTATAAACACACTGAAATGTGGTAGGTAACAACCGCTACGTTCCAATTTTGACCGCTTCCCACCCCATTCTCCCATTCTGGTCACCTGACTGCCTCACCCCATTCTCGTCACCATCTATCTCAACTGTTACAAGCGACTTGATAAAAATCTTTGTTAATAAGTTGCATTCAACCGTTCTACGAGGAAGAAATGATTGCTCATAGCGAGATTGTCCACAGGATGATTGTTCACAGAACACCTGATTCAGAATTTCCACATTCTAAGCAGCAGACCGACCTTATCGAAACTATTTTCGCTGTTAAAAGCCTTGTACCAATAGGAAAAGACCCGTCTACAGTGTCTACAAACCTGAAAGCTCCCAATTAATTCCCTAGTTTGATAACAACAACTAGTTATAAGAGACAATGGAAGCACAGCAGAGAAATGAGCAATAGGAAGCGAAGAAAATGTGTGATTGAACACGAGGAAAACTGACAAGCAGCTGAGCTCAGCAAAAATGTACAAGTTGACAATATCTATTAGTTAACACCGGGCTTAGAGACGACGATATAAATATGAATACTAGCGTAGAACAGAGATTCAAACATATCTAAATGTTAAGTCAATGAATCGATAACATGGCTCAACCCACGATGTCTGGAAATGGCAATTTACAGATCAACGCCTACCCATATTCACAGAACTAATCTTTGGTATTAAGACCAGCTGAAGTTGCACATTAACCAAGTACACAAGTCATTGAAAGGCGAGGAATTTCAACCGTTCACGTCTAATAGTGCTTTATCCAGAAACGCTCTGAAGGCTACATCACGAGAAGAGACTATCCACCCATCAAAGTGAAGTGGAGAGCTGCAAGCGATAAACAGTAAATTTGACAATAAGCCATTTTTCGATTGCTAAATTGAAAACAAACAAAGAAAGACGCACTTAGCTTGCTGAAGGTGACGGATCATCATCATCGTACGAGCGTTCACCTGCATGACCCAACATTTGTTCGCCTCTGGGATCCATTTCCGTAGCCCAGCTATAGTTAAGCAATGCTAAATGATTGTTGCCTAGCCGCCGGTGGACTTTTCCTGAAGTTAGCGTTCAGTTATTTTCCGAACTTAAACATTTCTTCGTGCAAAGAGAAGGAAAACATTTGAAGTATCTACTACCTAATAAATGGTAGATATATGCTTCATCAGGGGATACTTCCTTCAGTTCATTGAGTTCTTTTACGCATTCTTCGTTCCGCTTGGTGTCGAATAGCAGACGAGCTCTGTTGTACCGACAAGCAACGTCGTCTGGATCCAAGGCCAGCGCCTGCATAAGTATTTAGTGGTTGTGGTTCAGAGTGTGAGCTGTGTTGGTGCTTAGAATATTAAGAACCATTTGTAGTTCGTAAAGCCTTAGGGTACCAATAAATTTTGAATGTTTTTTCACTTTCCTAGGACCACAGTTGTGAAAAAAAATCAATGAATGTTCCAATCAATGGCAATTTGCAAGGAAAATGCTTGTTAGAAAACCTAGCGCACCTAGGATGTTCTTGGGGAAAGATCAGGGCGCAGCACTAGGTGGTCAGTGTCGGTTGGGGAGTACTAAGTCCAGTCGAATTCCGAAATGGGCTACTAAGTACCCACACACTAGGGTTCTTTCAGGGAAAGCAGATAGCACTGAAAAAGTGACTTAAATAAGCGTTAGTGAGACGACGAATGATGTTTCAGCAAGAAATGCGTACCATTTAGCGAAGACAGCCCAAATAATCTCAAAATCAAGCTAAAATCGTCGAAAAACCGATCTCAGTACGAAACTGTTTGATCCCGCTAGAACCCGTTGAAACTTGTTATAGGACCTGTCAGATACAAGAAATTGTCATTGGAGCGTGGTTTTTTTCTCTCAAACCCGGAACTTTCCCAGGAAATTTCTCTCGTTTGAGAAAGTGTTCCAATACGCTGTCAACTCCAAGAAATGTGCCTAGGTGGTACCAACTCTCCCCCGAAGTGGCATCTTTCGTTTTTGAGAAACCTTCTTCGTTTTTGAAAAAAGCCGTCATTAATGGTCAAAAAATGGTCAAAAACCACTTTTTGACCATTAATGACGGTTTTTCTCAAAAACGAAGACGGTTTCTCAAAAACGAAAGGTGCCACTTTGGGAGGATACTCGCTGGTATAGTGCGCATCTACATTCAGAATTCCAACATGATACGTCTCCTATAGGTTGAGCAACACCTGATTATAACTGGAGCGCACTAGAATGCAAGGTAGGGATGGAGCAAATGGCTGAACAACGGTGGTCTTCAGCCACGAGTTTGATGATCCTCCAGAAGTGCCTTTCTGAATTCTGTTTGTCTCTAACATTAGTAGGCGGTTAGCGGTTGGCTACGCCCCGGACACTGGTGCTAAGCCCCCTGAATCTGCAGGACGCTACTAAGTCCTGGTGGTCAATGACCACCTGGTGCTGCGCCCTGGGAGAGATTCGAGAAAATCAAACGTATTAATATCTGCTCTAGGATCTTCCATGGCACAACTTCAAATAAAGAAAATAATTTAATAAACAAATGTTAGTAAACAAACAAATTCCCTCTTTTCACCATACTTTTGAGGCATCATAGGTGGTGAAAAAATAAGAAATACATTGAAAATTTAAGCCATGAAATTACTTAACTCAAGGAAAACTTTCTTTAAAAAAATGAAAGATCACCAAAGTGAAATCAACGTGTCATTAAATGACTTACTCTGTCGGTCAACCGCATTGCTCGCTCCGGACGATTCAGTGCTTGTTCGATTTGTGCCAATTGGCAAAGCATGGCCCGATTAGTAGGATTTATTGTAACAGCTTTTGAGATATTAACCTAACAAAAAGAAATGAGATGAGCACTCTCTAAGAACGTTTTGAAGTAAAAATAATACCTGAGCGAGACCCATTTGCTCCTTACGGAGATGAACCAAACCAAGCCCATGCCAAGCACGGTAATCCTTCGGTGATATTTCCAGCGCGCGTCTAAACATTACGGTTGCAGAGCAGTAGGTAAAGCTGTAGGAGTTAATAAGAATACCTAAAGGCATTCGCTGCGCGATCATACTCTTCTTGGAAAATGAGCTCATGCCCCAACAGAGTGTAAGCATAGGCAAAATAAGGATCCAGCTGGATGGCTCGCTCCATGCAGTCGACGGCTTTTGCGTGCTTTAATTGCAAAATTCAGGGAAATTTAAATAACAATGCTGAGAGTCTCTATTCAACGAGAGAAATACCTGTCTTTGAAGTGAAAAGCAGTTTCCAGCAACACACCAAGTCTGCGGTCTCGAACGCGCTTCTTTGGTTAGGTGTTGAGCCAATGATGACAATTCGTGGGCGTCTTGTAGGTGCCACAAAGCTGTCGATAACAGTTCCATACCCTGGAAAGTTTACGTAGGTTTGCTCGAATTCTTTGGTTGCCAAGTAGTTAAAGATTCCATGAAACAACGAACCTCTGCACGCTGTGGATACATCTTTCTCAGTTTTTGCAGGATATCCCTAGCGCATGCGTACTCCGTCAGTTCGAAAGCTATGCGAGCCCGCATATGCAATGCAATTGGCAGATCGGCCATCCAAGGTGGTACAAGTTCTACAAAGAACAAATATTGTGATGAGTCTAACACTGGGTAGAAATGCGAAGTGCAAACAACCGAGTATTTTCTTTGCATTACTCCAGTTATACGATCCAATAGAATCCTCAATGAGAGCAAATGACTTCACGCATAAGAACAAGTCTTCTGAAACAATTTGACATGTTGAAAAAGGAATATATCATAAAGATGACGGATGTCATAATAGATTAGAAGACCTAAAAAAGAAAACATAATAGAGACGACCAAATCCGCTGAAAAACATGGACACACAAATTTTTGTAAATAAAATGGGTTTTAACTCAGGACAAAAGAAGACTCAGACCAACTAAAATACCGTTAATGAATCTTGCTGAGGACTATCTTCATTCATGTAATCAATGGCTGTTTCCTCATTTGAAAGCAGTATCCTAGAGCATCCGCAGCACGATAGCGATGACTCATCGCTATCGTACGTTTTCATGAAACTGTTGAACGGTGTGTTTGCAGAAATATATTGCAAGATTTGCTCAGTTTCCATGGCATTTGAATACATATTGGGTATTACATCAATGGATAGGGCATTGACACTTACTTACCAATACCACAACTCTTACTAAAAGGAAGCAGAAAGGCCCTCCCCCCCCCCCCCCCGGTCGACACCCTTCACTTTTTGCCCGGTAACCCCCTTCACTTTGACAGAGGCGTTCTCACCCCTATCGCACCCATGATTTCGAGTGGACCCCTAGAAACGTAATCGAACTCCCCCCATACGAGAACTTAGCAAATAACATTGATTTTCGTGCCTCTAGATGTCATAATGCAAGGTAGCGAACGTACATGCAGCATAAACAAGGGAATTAGAAAAAATTCACGGTAAAACACCACAATCAATTTGATTAGGCGGTACAAGAAAGAGAATATAAGTAGGGAAAAGTGTGAAAAGGGCTGGAACACAAAGAAAACTCACTATATACAGAACTAAACTCCTTAGCATCAGACTGCATACGATTCGAAGTTGAAGCGTGGCAAGTAGAAGTAGAAGATGTACAGGTGGAGGTAGTAGACAGAGGCGGGGTAGGTGCAGCTACATTACGCACATTGCCTGGATTAGACCCTAAGGTTTGTTTCGAATCCTGATCTATTTTCTGTTTCCTGAAAACAAAACATAAGGAATCTGGCGTTTCTGAGGGTGTCTCCTGGTGAAACCACAAATCTACCTTGAGGATGGAGACCGTTCTGATCGAGATATCACAGATGAAGGACCCATTTCATTTATTCGTGTTATTGCACGTAAGCTGTGTTGCTAAAAGGATCAAAAGGCACGTAGGCTTGAAGGAATGAAGGGTACAGTGGGATCGCAAATGAATAAGAAGTTTGTCAAACACACCTGACGAACTTTGTTGAGCCTTGGAGTAACAGCACGATTCCTACCACCCGCATTTTCGGAATCTTGATTCTGACTGAACAATTTAGCTCTTCTTGACTCACAAGCCTGAATTATTTTCATACACAGAGAAAGATACAAGGGATAACTCTGAAGATTTCAGTGAGAGAAGACGGGAATGGCTGATGAAGAGGAATTCCAGGAATTTACGGAGAGAGTATATAAGCTAAGAAATTCTACCATAAACTGTTCCGTACCTCGTGTATTCGTGTGCTTTTACGTGGTGCATGGGTTGGTATTGCTGGAGTTGGGGCATTGACGACCGGAGTCGTACGAATCGGTGGTACCCGTGATTCGGAAGGAGTTTCTTGTAATGTTTCCATAGCATCCGCAGCCTTCGCTTGTTGCCTGGAATTTTCAATTAGCAGCTTACCATAACAATTCGATTCGTAACAATGCAACACACATACAGCGCATCCTCGCTCTGATTCGATGTTGTCGCTGAAGGGGGAAACAATTTGTTCGTCATATCGCGGAAGAGATCATCCATGACATGGTCATCAAACTGTACAATCTTACACACAGACGACCACAAGAAATTGTTCCCTCGCAGAGCAGTCTCGCTCTCTTTTGCTGCTGCTGCGTATCTCCCGCACAAACTAAAAGACTAACGAGTTCCCAAAACAGATCAAAATTGCTTCAAGAAATCGAAAACTTAGAGCAAAACAAACGCAGAAAGACCAAGAAACAGATGCAGACAATCCCTACCAGTGAATCGTTGACAAAAGAGAATGTGCGAAGGGTTCAGTTGGTGTACCAATGAAAACTTCGTGGAGTTTCCCCTCCTTCCTATCAGATAAAACACGACAGCACTCATCGTTTCTTAACAGAATTATTTGAGGCCACAACAAAATTAAATCATTCAAAGTAAAACTTACTTATTCAAGTCGAAACAGCACTTGGCAAACAAGTAACGCAATTTTGCGTTCGTGAGTGCATGCGATCGTAAAAGATTATAAACCTCGTGCTTTCGATTAAGACGTAATAAGCAGTCACAGTAGAGGAGAAGCGATTGATCAGATTTAACTGAAAAAAACCATTGTTGTTTCCAGTTCCCAAGACAAAATGAGAAAACCAGTAACTTGGATAAATAAAAGAAATGAAGATAAAATCCAAAGACATGTGCCATTTTTCAGCATCATCAAGGATCTCTCCAGCTAACTCATTTGCAAGTTGTTCCTATGAACAAGCGTAAGAGGAAATGTTCCAAAAATCAAATCAAAGAGATTACCAATTATCATAAAATTATGAAAGACAAGCCATTTAAGAGGAAGTGGGATTTTCTAACACATTAATTCCCTGGACCTATAATCGCACGCGCACTTCCATTCATTTCACAGCAGCATCAATTCCTTATTTTTTCTTCAGGAAAACCCGAGGGAGCTTCAAAATTTCGAAGAACAACACACGTCTAGTGGATCGTTCGGAAGTCAGCTGGAGCCATAAAATAGCACACCAACCATAATTACAAATCTATGTGATGGTGTGATAAGATTTTTGTCACTTTTTATTCAACTCCCTTACATCATCACCATCCACTCACCTGAACAAGTTGGATGGCGAATCAAAAAAAGGAGCAGTTATTCGAGAGAAAAAAAAACTGACATTCCATGGCACAAAAGGGATAAAAAGGAAAACAAACAGGTTTTATACTCTTATAGCCTCGGAATTTTTAATATTTTTTCCAGCAAGTTCATATCATTACCACGCTAAATTTGAACAGAATCAATTGGGGATCGATTGAATAATAGAATTGTGAAGTAAAAGAGAAACAAAGGAAATAGGAGTACCTCTCAAGTGATTCAATTCGGCAAGGAAAAGCGCGTCATCAAGGCTACAGTGGTCCAAACAGTCTCGAATCAGGGCCTGGAAAGAAAAGAGCTTATTCATTGTATCACCATTTGTTCATTTACCTATTTATTTATGAATTTCAAAGCGCGCAACAAAATAGACTACAAAATAGAAGGAAAACGGAACAAATGCAAACACAGAGGCGGTTCACCAAACTGCATTATAAACCATGCAAGATAAGAATCATTGCGGAATTTTTCCATCTAGGAAACCTCATTTGATTTCACAGATTTTTACATTAATACTGAGTCCCCGCGCACTATTCCTTCCCACTCAGTAGAAGAACTTTGAAAATTTATTTGTTTATTTATATCAATACAATGACACTCTCTAATCAATAAGCAGAACCAGCTAGAATATCTCCAACGGTAAAATTTAAAACCAAAAACTCATTGGAGAATTCGGTCGTCTTGAAACTTATTTGATTTCGTGGATTCGTGAGAAGCAGAGAGAAGAGAATAGGCCGCCGGTCACCGGACCATCTTCATCTCATCTGATCGACTGGCTCCGCCCACGTAAAATCGTAGACTCGACAGGACTATCTCGGACGGTAGAAGAAGGAAAAATAATATAAGATGTGAAATAGAAATTGAAAAAAAAGCCTTGCCAGTGAGGTCCTTTAAATTCGTTTATCATCAAAATCACATTAATTTTTTACCGTTTGAGATCCTGACCAGAACCACAATGGAAGAAAAAAATGCATATGACAGGAACTGAGAAAAAGAACAAATAAAGAGTCGAAGTAACCATAATTGGAGTCTCACTATTAACGTGAAAATCCTCCTACATGAACTAAACAGCAGAATGTTGGAAAGTTGTACAACTGGATAACGTGCTGAACTTTGATGTTTTACCAGTTTTACTTGGTAATACTAGTTTATATGCTGCTAGGCTTTCTTTAAAAAGCTTAATAAATAGAATAGGTAGAACAGAACAGAATAGAATATAAGGTTGGTCCGAAGGTCTTGCACCAACATTTATGTTTCTATCCAGAATTTCTTGGTCCTGAATTGAAATTCTTTGCCATCAAAATGTGATACAACCACTACTTCTCAACTGTAAAAAAATAGCAGACCAGGTCCCATCCATTAACAATTATCTCTTTATTAATATGCAAAGAAAACAACATAACAAGTAGGACAAAAAGTGAGGGAACCTATGACCTGCGTAAGATTTTTGCCATTCTCCGTCTGAGAGGCCAAGGATCCGATGACCCCCGGTAGTCTTAATCAAATGAATAAATGTTGAGCCGGCTCTACTGGTCAAGGATTTAGTTACGATTGATTGGAAAAAAGTATTGTGGTGATGGTGCAAAGCTTTCGGGCCAACTTAATAGATTATTTAGGAAAAAATAGGTTAAAAAATACCTCGGTATCGCTGCAAACCGTCTCTTCAACAGTATCCGAAGTGGAAGAACTCATCTATGCAGCTGAACCAGGAGACAACACGGGGTGGAGGCAGTTTCTCCGCGGAGCTGCCGACCCTGAAAACGCCGAAGTGAGCTGCGCGGGTAAGGAAAAACAACGACAAAAACACATCCCCAACGCTCCCACAGCCCCCAGCAGCCCCACCCGCCATCGACCCCAAGTGGGGGGCAAATTTTTACAACCCGACTCGCCCGACGGGGCCCCGCCGCGGCGAGTAATCACTGGCAAGCGGCCAGCGCCCGCTACGGTAGAGCCATTCCGTGCCGCGCCGCGCCGCGCGGTGGCGGCCGCGCGACTCAGCTGACCGCGGCGATCGATGGCGGCGAGACAGTGCGGGCGGCGCGGAGACGCAGACGGCGAGCGCGCATATAAGGGCGGGCGGTCGCGCGTCGCGGCCAGTCAGTGAATCGTCTCACGTTCTTCCGCTTCTATCGCTTCTACACCTCGCTTCAAGATGTCGTCAAGTATTATTAGTAATAATACGCAGAGTAATAATATCAGCTCGACCACGGTGTAAGTATAAACGCCCTGGAATGCAGCGAAGTCCAGGGAATCCGCCGAAAACGCAGAGTAACTTATATTTTCGAAATTTCAGCTGTGAGCACAACGACGGCGCGGTCGGATGGTGTTTTTGACGTCCCTCAAAGTGTAGCAAGTCGTACTAGTGATGTGAGTTTGTTTCTTTTATTGTTTTAATGAAGAAATAGTGGAATTTGGTAACTATGAGTCATACCAGGAAGGAAGCAGTGGTAGCGGATCAGATCACTAATCGTTCGCTTGTTAAAAAGATTAGAAGTGACTTTAATCAGGGAATAGTAATGTGAACAGAAAGTTAAAGCTTTGAAGTGAACTTGGAAAGGGACAAAGCTGGAAAAGATGCGTTGCTTCTGGGAATTTCCTGCGTAGTGATAGCCGCAAGTAAGTTGTTCTAGAATCAGATGCTACTATAAATCTAAGGTTAGTGGACCAGTGTTCACATTTATAATACTTTCCGAGAAGTTTCTGAGCTCCTTTCTCATCCTGAGTGGACGGATCCCTCCAGCAAAATATGTTACATTTCGCTATCTTTACTCCTACCTTTCAGTGCTTACTGACTGACACGTGTCGTATTTGCTAGGTACACCCATTTCGTGGAAAAGTGTGTCACTTTTGTAGAGCGGGTAGATCACCTCAATCCCTGGAACGTTCATGAATACAAATACAGAATCTGTATTCACGTGAAAGAAGAACTTGCTCTGTTAGAAGACCGACTTCCAATAAAATTTTTGGCATGAATCTGGCTTTCAACTAGGTTCTTTGCATCATTTTAGCAAAGACGAGACTTTTGCTTCTTGTGGCGCTCTTACCAACAATTACGACGTTTATTTTCGATGCCATTTCTGTTACAATACTTCATTTATTACAGAAATTCCCTCAGGTGATTTCCAGATTTTTTCCTCATTTCTGACGAGTTTAGCGGTTTGGATCCATGATAATAAGCAGTATAGTGTAAAAAGGGCGGCTATTCTGTCGAAAATCAATGCTGGCAGCCAAATATTCCAACTAATAATGTGGCTGGGAAAGCATTATGAGGTTTCAGTTAGTTGGTGGCCTGGTTAGACTCAGCTTTTTTCTTGTGACTAAGCAAGGACATATTAATGGGGAGTAATCGTTCATTATCTGGTAATTATTAATCCGTTATAAATCCTGAGATGATTCTGTTTCTTAAAGTGCAGCTATCTTAGCACTTAAAAGCTTTCTAGCCCTAGATCTACCACGTTTGCTTGCGCAATTAGAGATACCACTATTGCACAACATTATGAAAGTGACACAACGCACAGGATCTTGATCACGCGCTCACCAATTATTGCACTACGATAGCTTCATCTCCCTTCTGACAGCCGATATCGTAC
Organism: Ancylostoma caninum; assembly: GCA_037903475.1. Taxonomy (NCBI): domain Eukaryota; kingdom Metazoa; phylum Nematoda; class Chromadorea; order Rhabditida; family Ancylostomatidae; genus Ancylostoma; species Ancylostoma caninum. The sequence goes on along the minus strand of JBAJFG010000166.1, from coordinate 175,844 downwards.
AACTAATCGATCAGTTCATCCAGAACACGTTGGTGACGTAATCACTGATCGGTGACGCAATCGGTTTATGTCCTTGCTTTCGAAATGCCGTCATGATGGGTAGGTGCTCACAGTTGGAATTCTTCACCTTCTGATTGTGAGAAAAGCCAGTGTTGTGGCGATGAAATCGTTATCATCGCGGAGTGTGCGGCTTAATGATGTTTTCGTGTCGTTGGAGGAAAAATCTCGTCCCGCTGGCTACTTCCTGCTGTCAGCTGTGAAGTCATTCCGTTGCGGAGTGTTTTTTTTTTACCAAGTTTACTGTCAAAAACTCTTTGTTAATAAAAATAACATGGTCTAGACATATAGTACAGGAAGTGCCAATACTCTACGACGAAGTACACAATCGATCTTTCGTTTTCAGTGGAACAATTTGATTTTTTTCCAATGAGGCTTACCTTTGTGTATTGAACAAGTATCCTGGGATAAAGTAGTGACCTTACAAAGCAGCCAGAAATCAGGATATCAAAAATAACTCCCCTAGAAAACAGCTGCTCAGATGTTTTTGTCTGCAAGCACTGCGGTGTTCCCATATCCTCACATATTGAGGATTAGCTGGATTATTTGCTTAGCTGGAAGATGCCTGATCCATTCCACACTTCCTCCTTTCCATGACCTCGTGGATGGATGGCTCATAGGAAGGAAAGCCACACTTTCACGACTGTTTTTCTTCTATTTACTCTAAGCCACACTTTCACGACTGTTTTTCTTCTATTTACTCGTGTTTTTAGGTGACAAATCGGGTGGGGGCAGTGTCGAAGGAATGGCGTTGGGCAATGGTGGATCCGCATTCATTAGCTGTCATCATACCCGTGGATCAGAATCCGAAAAATGTATCTAGAGAGCGTTTTGTTTCGCTTCTCGAGTATTGTGAGGAGGAGCTCGGTACGTTAACAGCTGTCGTTTCACTGCACATACTCGATGATACCATGTTTTTTTCCAGGTCTTGACCGAGTGCTGGCAGTGTTTGAAAAGCCTGGCTTGTCAATGTCAGAAGGATTCCCTCGCACGCTCCGGTATGTCGGTTTCCGTGTTCTTCCGCCTGACGCCGTTCCTAATGTGTTAGCATGTGACAAGTATTTCGTAATGAGCTATTCCGTTTAGACTTTGTCACTAACATGTCTGTCTTCCTCTATTCCATCTATTCGATTTGTCACGACACTATGTAGACTAACTTGTTCTCTATAATACAGAAGAAAATCTAACAAATGACAATCTCTGCATCCTGTATTTTTGTTTCTAGTTTTGATCATTTCATGTACAATGTTGGAAATAAATACACTGCAGTAGGTGTCATCTTTATTCTATGAAATATTTTAAAGCAGATATTGCAAAAAGCTTCTCAATGAATATGTCGTCTTCAACTGCGGCAATATGGGCTGAAATAATGATAACTTTATGACTTTTCTTATCATCATGTAGGAGCTAACGTTTCGAAATCAATCGATTCTTATACGTGAAAGTTTTATCGAAAGAAGCAGTGGGGTGTGATAGTCATATGAGTCCTTGATAACAACGCTGAGTAAACATGATTGATTATTTTCATGGCTGGGAAAGGAAAAACCTCGGATGGCGTCAGCACTATTGGGTGAACACTGACTCTGAAATCAGCATCGGGATATCTTGTCTAAGTAATTCCCCCACTACGGCTAAACAAAAGAGGGCACTACGTCATCATAAGCGTGCGGAGACAATGTTGCATCAAATTCTCATTGCTAAAGTTCAGAACAAGTTCTACTTCCTCTTCTGGGAATTGCCAGGGAAACCATATCAACAAGCTCATCAATTGAAGCCATATGAGCTATTTACTACGCTATCTCTGATAAATATGCGCTATGAACGTAGCCTGAACACCGTAATACGTCGAATAGAAACCTTAGCAGCATTTCCAGTTGCTGCCATACTCGCATCAGTTGCTGCCACTCTTCGACAGCTACTGAAAGCTTGAACAGAGATCTCTGATATTTGTGCAGGGCGAATGCAGACCAAACGGCGTAATGTTTCGAGTAGAAACCCTAGCAGCAACGGTTGCTATCTGCTGCCATCATCCCCTTGATTGCTGCCGTCCCTCAGCAATTGCTGCTAAAAGGCCGACAACTTCAGCAGGAAGCGGGGGGAGGATGGCAGCAACTGGCAACCGTTGCTGCTAGGGTTTCTACTCGAGCTATTATGCCGTTCGGGCTGCGTTCGTGCTGCACAGTTATCAAAGATGCTGCTAGAGTTTCTATTCGATGTTATGCTGTTCCGGCTTCTTAGCACACATTTAGCAGAAATAAGGATTCCATAATCGATCTCTTTCCGCATATGACGCCGCACATCACGTGACAAAGTGACCCATCTTCATAAAGATGATATAATGACAGTCTGGACCTGGCGTTCATGTGATGGCTGACCTCAGTCTGATCTTATCTTGTACCTTTAAAGATCGCGCGGGTCATTACACACTGTTGGGATGCTGCCGAAATATGAAAGCAGTCCTGTCATAGGGATTCTCGGAGTTTACTATTCGTTATGTTTGAAGAATCATTTTGCATATTGCAATTTTCATAACATACCAGCTCGACCTGTAAATCGACTCGCTTTCGGCGAGGATATGGAATGCCATGTTGAGTATCGAATTGCAACCGTAGTTCGATCACTTGTCGTGATATCGTCGTGGACATTTGATAGCATGTCTCTGAAATTTCGAGAGAACTATTTCAAAACATGGTGTTTAACCGGTTTCATATCTTATCTAGTTCTTTTATGACTACTCCAAATAGCTCACGTGAACATATACGTCGGGAAAAAATACCAATTTCCTATCAATGCACCGATTTCTGTGATCTTTACAGAGGTGAACAATGCTTTCCTAGATACTGAGTTGTGTATTTGAGATTAGAAGTAACATGCATTTATCAAAATGACACTGTGAGAATTTACCGAAGTCAACATGTAGCATTTAACTCACTCGTCGGCACCTTGCCGGGATTTTTCACATAAAATGTATTTCTGACTAAGGAAAAAAACAGTAGCACCACCAAAAAAGATTTCGAACTGAACTGGTTTCCGAAAAAAAAAAAAAACTCGTTCACCTGGGTAGGACAAAGTGGATGTCACTGGTTGAGAGCAGTTAGCACGCGCTACACCGATGCCCAAATGTATCATTAAGACTTCATAGGGTAGACGTGCAAACACTACATTAGTTTACTCATCGTTAACCTGGGCGTTAGTACGTTTATCCTAGTTAACCCTAATGACACATCCAGGCTGGGATAAGAAGCGGCTAACTTTGAGCAGGTAATAGATCTCATCTCCTTATCCGACGCAATCAACTGATAAGGCTCTTGAGAACATGATCTGTGGCTCCTATTTCTTACGCTTAGTAGTTCTTTGCGTATTATATAAGAGCACAGGCAATGTCTTTTACATAAAAATTCTTGCATGAATTAAGTGGGAAGTGGGAGCTGCTCACCTCAACGATCATTAATGCAAATGCTGGATTACGTATTAGGTTAATCTCCGATTTCAGTGCTGCACGCTATTTCAGGCTTTAATAATCATAATTGTGAGGTGCCTTAAAATAGTCAAGTATTAACTGTCGCATGCGTTCTCAAGGAAAGGGAGAGGATCTCCATCGGTGCGCTCTACTATGCGTATCACTACCAAAACAAAAGTTTTGGTGAATCACTTGTGAAAGGCAGTCACAATCAATCAACAGCTTGTTATTGGAAAATATTAGCTGATTATTATCAACCCATCTGTGCAGAAATTTCAAGTCAACTCTGTATTTACCAATGCCAATACATTGAAAGAGCGACAGAATAAAACCAGTCTACTGAGGACAAAGACTGCACAGACACCTGTCAACAACCCGTGCGTTTGCAAATCGTCTACCAGTGGACGCTGAAAACATGGGAAACATCAGTGTTAGCAACGAGATAATGTTCACATTATATCTCCTGTGTGCTACATTGAACATGTAGCTGAACATGGTGCTGGTGGCAAAATGTATACAATAAAATTGATTGTTATTTAGGTATTCACGTAGCATATTTACCATATATGGTGTGTTTCACCAGGGATGAGAGTTGAGGAGATTGCAGAAATGAAAGAACGCGCGAAGATGTGCAGCAATTGGAGAGGAATGAAGGAAAAGCAGGTCATCCGCATGGATACTCAACTATTGTCGCGTTTGAAAGAGACTATGTATACCGCACTGATCACACTGGGGCCTTCAGGGCACGTGCTTTCGCTTGTCTTTTCTCTATTGAACAAATCTTCACATGTTCTCAGGGTGAAAGGGAACCGAACTAACCGATAAGTAGATCCCAGAGCGGATGGATCTTTTAAAGCTGTTTTGCATGGAGCTAACAAGGCGGAATGACACGGTACAAACATATCCGCTGAAAAGCTACCAAATATCCATTCAAATGCCAGGAAATAGAATAGGTAATTTTAAAACTCGAGTTATGAAGTTTACCAGGTGTTCCGATTAACAGAACTCGACGAAAAAGGCCAAATGTTTTCTTCTGCGAAAGTCGAAACAGGAAGGAGTCGTAGAATGCGACCTCATCCTTCATCGAGAGCTGCTCCATAGAGCGAGACTGTTTCCACCTAAATTTACACCAAAAATATAATAGAAACATAGGTCCAAAGTCACTTTTCTGCAAAATTTCCCCTAGAAGCTCAGAAATTCGTAATTCTTAACATACCTTCAAAACTCACCACTGCATGAACTGTATCCCCAGATTAACGCCTTTCCCAACATATGCGAGACCGAGATGGGGACTATTAATGGTCAACAAGCAATGTAATCGAGGTCGCAGCCATTCAGCCTCGTCACGACACACGGCTGCACGAACAATCACACCACCCAATGAATGCGCCACGAAGCTTAACAAAATCGTATGAATACTTGAAACAAAATCGCATGAAAAGTGCATCAGCTTAGTTTCGTAGTTACAACCGCAATAATCACCTCACACGCATTGGTGGCTCACTGTATCTAGAAATATATGATTGCACTTCACTAAGGAGATTTCCAGCCATTTCATCGATATCGGACCATGTTTTGAAGTGGTTCGACGCACTTAATAAGTAATAGAATCCAGGAATTTCGCCAGCTGTGATGCGGAAAATATTTCGATACGACGACAGATCATCACACGTCCCTGGAAATTTCATGTTATTATGACTTTCATGCCTCATTGTGGGTCACAATTACCTTCCAATCCATGGACAAACACTACAAGATGTGTGATTGGTGGTATGGATGGCTTTTCAACCGCGGACAGCCGAGAAACAGCCTGCTCACTGAAAGTAACAACTGATAACAACATTTACTCAAAATGCACATAATTTTTAGCGCGGACGATGTTCCCAGAGATGAGATGTTGACTAGACATGCGGAAATTTCGCCATACCTAAGTGCTCTATGGCCCAAGTTTCACCGCAAATGGCGTTTCGAGGCCCTTTCCCAAGTTCAAGCTGCTGTTCGTTCCAACAACTCGGTGCCAGCCTACATAATCAAAACCATTTGACTCTCTGCCCCCCCCCCCCCAACCACCCCCGAAAATGGGTCGCCAAATCTTTAAAACTACTTTAAAAATAGGTGACAATTTCGCATCACATTATTTTTGAGTCCTTATTTTTTCAACTACTTTCTAAAATATTTTTTTTACAACTTAAGCTACAAAATCAATATTTTCGTAACTTTCTTCTTAAAATTATAACCATTCAGACCTCCGAAGGCGGCCGAGAACCCATTTTTTCCAGCCCACTTTCTGCGTTTGCCACTGATGGCCGCCAAAGTCACCTTGTTTGAACCCCGTGGACTTGTCCCATCAACCAAAATTTCAAAGAATTGCTCATCTGATCACATATGAACATACATCGCAGAAATGGGAAGCTGTGAATCCTTCAAAGGCTTTTGAAGACGTGAAAGTTGAGCGTCTCCGAAAACTTCCATCACACCCCTTTCGAAATAGTTCAACTCTTTTTATGAGAACTCTATATGGGTGGGAAATGGCTTTAAAAGGTGTCATTGTGATGAGAAATAAGCGTTGCCAAGCTATCAATGATTGCTGCATTGATCAAATGCGCCAATCACAGTAGCCTGATCACGCCGAATTTTCCCCTCATGATGATATGTAGCCGCTAAAAAAAAGATGAGATAGAGTGAGCTCAAAAGGACGTCGGGCGGTCAATGGTTCTACCCAGATGCGTCCCAATCAAACGTTGAATCACACAGGGTCGTGAAATAGCGTTCAATTGGTCTGCGAGGATAAGGCAGGCGCTGACTTATACACTGGATTGAAAAAAAAAGCGAACCTGTACAGAAACCCATCAAACAGCCTCTGCTCTTGCAAAGCCAACTTTAACTGCTCCCTTTCCATAACAAAGTCGACAATGGCGCTAAAATCCTCTTCGGGTGGGAATGTTGGCATTGGATGGTCTTCAGGACATGACTGCGGAGATCGACAAGTATCCGCTACAAGAAACAGAATAAAATTCCTGAAGGATAGCAAAAAAGGTAGCAGTTCTTACTTTGTTCTGCATACTTCGGCGTCACACTACCGTTCACACTTTTACGACGAAACCAAGCGAACCGAGAATAGAAACGAGGAGGATCACCTCGTAACAGCGGAAGACTGTCACCCATAGGTCCAATACTTGAAGGACCTACCTAAAAATGCTGTGAAGAATTCAACGCCTAGCCGCACCAGTAGGAAATGTTCATACTTTCTGATCCAAGGAGCAGTTTCGCGTGTGGAAATTTTCCACTTTCAGCTCGGTCAAGAATCGTTCCTCAACAACGAGACACCTTAAACAAATAGCATATTTGAAGAATCGCCAGGAGAAGACCTACAAAGAAAAAATGTACCAGTTACTTATACTGCTATCCATTTCAGGGCAGAAAATTGGAAACCGAGGTAATTTCTCGAGGTACTTGCTTTTCGAGAGAAGTGAGAAGATCTGTAAAGGGTTTCTATGAGGAAAGAGGAAATGAAATATGGCAGAATGATTGTATCTACCTTATCTGTGGAAGTGTACTTAGATAATTCACTTGGTGGATTTTCCACGAAGAAGAACGCTTCAGCTAACATTTTCTCGCGGAATTTTAAGTAGTTTTGTAAAAGCATCGACGATATTGCTGAAATATAGTTCCAAAGAAGTAAAAAGAAATTATTCTTTGACCGTGTACGATATTGCTGAAATATAGTTCCAAAGAAGTAAAAAGAAATTATTCTTTGACCGTGTACGAATCGAAACGGGCGTCAAAATTCTAATCATGGGTGTCCTATCATCAGATTACTTGTACTAAAATCAAGACACACCTGAAGAACCGGTACAAAGTCGAACAAGCTGATTATAGAGAAGTGAAAGGCGTGAACTGAGACTAACAGAAATATCTTCCAGCTCCACCCAGGGATTCGGAGTCGCCTCTAGGCGACATTTCAAGGATTTCATTTCAGTGCCCACATCGCAAGCATCTAAAATTCATGAAAAACTTCCAAACAACGTCGAAGTTTTTGAAAAATAGCATAGGTTAAGTAACTATCAAGCAAATCCTACCTATATGAATAGATGTCACCATTTTCTTCATGTTTTTGATGGCAAAGCGTTCTATAGAGCTGATTGATTGAAGTAGTGTGCTACCCGTCGTGAAATGGACCTGCTTCGACTTCATATCAACGGTCTAAAAGTATATTTCTTGTTCGAAGGATTCAATTGATTCGAAAATAACTGCAGCAAACTCACAGGATCAGGTGGTTGCCGTTTTCTTCGTGGTAGAACCGACACAAGAGAGGCGAAAACTGTCATCTTCAGGAGAGCATAAGCAGAATGTTCGAAGAAGATATGTCTTGAAGCAGCCGTGAGCTGTGCTGGGCGAAGGGCAATTTCGACAGTCCGCCTGCTATCTAGCTCGAAGAAGGAAAAATTCGGGGGTCGGTGCCGATCCATGGACCTAAAGTGGTCACCCAAACATTTCAGTGAAATACAATTCAAAACAATATGAAAAAAAACTAAAATGAGTAATCTTTGGGTAGATTCAAGCCTAATCTTAACCATAGGATTGCATGCAGAAGCCTACGATTACCTCCTATAAGGTGTCCCCAACCAACTTCATTTTTGCCGTAACTGTTAAAACGAACCACAGTTCAACATCCAGAACGAGACTGTACGACAACTCCAGATCAGCATGGGCATCGAGTCGTAATGCGACCAAGAATGAATCGCCTTAAATTATGTATATCGAATCAGGAAGCATCAACATCAGCAAAAAATATGGAGAAACATTAGAAAATAACACTGGCATCTTTTAAATTTAGGCTGTAATAAGTGAGGATTCGTAAAGGTTTTTTTGAGCAGAGGTATAGGGTAAAAGAGTGCATCAAGAAACACTAGATTATTAAAGCATTTACCGAGAGGCAACGTCTCATCGATGTACGTCAGCTCCACACTCCTTGATATACCAATACCGCCAGTTGTCGATGGCGGTAGTATGAACTCTTGTTCGTTGGTACGCCCTGTGTCCGCACATTGAATATCTACAGAAGTGAATGAGGGGGAAGGCCGCGGAGTGAGACGGACCTAAAGTCATGAAAAAAAAAGCATCTGGATTATTAGTAGAAGAAAAATGTGAAAGCAACAAATTCATTCCGATTTTGTGAACAGTTTTTTTTTTCACTATAAAAAACCTACCTACAGTGGACGTCAATGATGGTGGCCCATCCACGGCCTCGAGAAGGACACAACCGCGCCGCGCGCACCGGGATCGGTGTCGTCTCCCGCCGGAATGCTATTCCTAGGCGCTTTTCTTTCCGATTCGGCCGACCCCTTAAAACCCTTTAAACGGGAAGAAAAGCTGCTAGACATAGCATAACAGCAGCAGAAGACATCGGCCACGGCGCGCGTGGCGCGGTTGCGCGGCATCCTTCTCGAGGCCGTGGATGGGCCACCGGCATTGACGTCCACGGTATGTAGGTTTTTTATAGTGAAAAAAAAAACTGTTCACAAAAATGGCACTGCTCTTCTCAAGATAGTCTGATTACGAGAGAAGACTGAATACCTATCCTTCAAATTTGCGATCATTAATTATTTGAAAAGCGGCTTTTGAAGCACTTCGTGATAGTGAAACCATTAGAACTGAAAGAAAATAAACTGATGATTATAAGAGATGACTGAATACCTATCCTTCTAAATGATTCTCGCCTGAACTTTGGGTTATTACACTTGTGATCAGGTAAGGTGTAAACCAACTGTTCGGTCTAGACGTGTTTACAGTTCGTTTTAGTGTAGGAACCGGAATGAGCCGAAACGAAGTGCGAAATCTACGAAGTCGGAGGTGGGAAGTCCGAAGCTCGAAGCCGAAGTAAGTAGGGAACACTCTACTGTACAAAACATAAATTTTGTAGATGATTAGATATGTGAAGGATTTGATGGAGTAGACCTCCTGGTGACAGTGAAGGTTGAATGTAGGAGGAGGAGAAATGATAGGTTTACAGTCACTGCTCTAGCTTTCGCTCGTTTTCCAACAAAGAGTGCAGAGCGGAAAATGTTGACCGAACAACAAAAAAGTCGTCCCACAAAACTATGGATTTACGACCGTTCTTCGCGACTCGCAGATAAAAAAAAAACAGCGGAATGTTGAAGGCGTCGCGAGTCGGATTTCCCTTAATTTCCGCTAGAAACTAAAAATTTGCTCTAGGGTCTCCACTGTCGGTTCAGCATGTCATGACTTCTGTAGCACCCACATTCAATGAAGGCAGAGCAGCTGTGCACTTTCAAGTTTGTTCCGAAACTATGTACTGGGAACAATAGCATCTCGAAAGTTGCTCAGCCAATGTTGGTTGTGATTTATAGGCACCACCAGGAGAAAAGTTCATTTCACGGATGAACTGTGCCAGACATACAGTGAGCGCCGATGAAGGTGAGATTTTTGCGGACTCAGGAAGCATGCCGCGCGACTGCGCCGCTCGCGCTGGAATTGACGCCGTTATGGTATCGCCGTTATAGTAAACAACAAGCTTTTAAGCTAGTTTTCTTAATAGGTGACATCGTATAGGATGGAAAACCATCAAGAAAACGCTGATTTGTTATTACGGAGGCGACCCCAGCGTGAGCGACGCGGCCGCGCCACGTGCTTCGTCAGTCCGCAGAAAACGCACCTTTATCGACGCCCACTATGTATGACGGACCTCACCCGTAGAGCAAATATTTGTGTGTTCGCTGCCTTTAAATCAGAATTATGGAACAGACCGCAAGGACTTTAGACCTGGAGAGGAGGGGTACCAATGTCAGTACACAATGGCAAAGTTCCACATTTCAGCTGCCAAGAAGTAAACATCCGGGAGATTTTCATAGCTCTCAATAGAAAGGAAAGCGAGAAGAGTCCGGCACAACATTAGTAGTGCATCCTTAGCATTTGCGCTGAACTAATGGACGCTAATCGTCGAATCGATTACGCTAAGAGAAAAAAGTTTCCAACTGCGACTGGGCGGCGACCAGTTGGAATTAATATTCGACATCGAACGACGCCGCAGCAATTAAACCAATCACGTTGTGTTTAACAAAACGTCATGTAAGGTGAAACACACGTGATATACGAAAAGGGCAACACTGCCAAATCACGACTGTATGACTAGCAACGAACCTGGTAGTATCCCCTCGTGGAGAGATCAACATTTCGTAAGTCTTCCAAGTTGATATGTACATTAAATACGGGGTGGAGCTCCACCCGCATCACTAGAAGACTCGGCAAGTGGAATTCCTGGGCAAGGCGTCGGATATGAATGTGTCGAGATATGGAATTCAAGTTAGCATTACTGGTTCCGTCGATCACGTCATCAAGGCAGCCGAGTGCAGCGCACACAACGCAACACGGCCTTGTTCCGTAATTCAAGTGCTTCTGAAAAACGACGTCTCCGAACTGTATGTGCCGTCCCAGACATGCTAGCGCCACGCATAGAATTATCAATTCTCCACTACAAAATACCATTTTATACGTCAAAAAATGACTGACAAATCCTCATTTGATCCTGGATAGAAATGAAACACTGGAACAAGACCGAAAACAAACATAAAAAACAGTGAAAATGAATGAATTTATAGTCGATTCGCTAAATTTTTTCCTTCTGTCACTTCATTAAAAAAGCAGTTTCTGCATTTGCGTACAACACACACTAGGTCACGGATATTCGCGCGCATGTGTGGAATTGCTAGCTAGCCCACGTTGCTGTAGCTCGCGTACGCCCGTATCATTTCTGCTGCTGTTTCAACACGTTTGGCAGTTAAAAATCACTGCGACTAACAAGTTAGAACGCGTGAGACTTGTCAAGAGCCGCTCTGCGCTGGCTTTAGCCGTTTGCACAACAAAAATTGTCCAACAATACTTGTTTGAAGTGTTTTGGCATGTGTAGTCGTGTCCAACGACGTGTTCAGACATGTATAACCAGGGTAGGGCTTGATTTCCCCGCCGTTTGCGAACAATTCTTTACTTATTCATATTTTTATTTATATTTCTATCCTAGCCCTAAGGTACTCACAAAATACAACATGGTTGCAGTTGCTATAAAACATGAAGTACATTTACAGTGGTTGTCAGTGGGTGCTGTGTTCTCCGTGGACTAGGGAAATTAGGAAAAGAAAAAGTTGGGCATTGCTTCCAAGCAGCAGGAAAATCATGCTCTCCCGTGATTATACATGTCTGAACACTTCGTTGGACACTTTCTATTGTCCAAACGGCTAAAGCTATGCGCTGTGCGCATAAAAGCAGACCAACGGTCAATCTTGTCCGTGCTGACTCTACAGGGAACTCCAGTGGCTGAGGCACACATGTGCCGCACTACGGAGAACTCCAAACGGACGCAGACAACAGTCAGGAACGCGGCGCGGCTCTCTTAGGCAGAGTCACGGGAGCTCAGCATAGTGTGCGCTTGCGTCCCTGCCCAAGAGAGCCGCGCCGCGGTTTTGACTCTTACCTACCTACGTTTGGAGTTTTTTATACCTGTTTGCATAGGTTGGAACAGGCAGCAGTAGGAACGGCTGAGAATGCCAGCGGTAGCGTCAATGCCAGTGTGCGGATACGCAGACGATCAGAGTGTTACCTCGCAAACCTACGCGGTGCGGGGGACTAGCTGGACGCTGTGGCCATGACAACTCCAGACAGCCTGCCGCACCCCACCGATGGTGCAGCGCGGCAAGCCGCAGAGGAGTGAAATCATGATTGACGCTCCCTGGAAGGCGTTATTTATGATTGATGCGCGTCAAATCCAATGCGGCGATACACAATGTAGAACAAAGAGGAGGAGAGAATTCCTCTCGGGATGCTATTGTTCCTGGTTTTGTCGTCGCGACGACCGAGCGAACAAACTGCGTTTCGACTTCCGCCGCATCGAGGCATCGCGAAAACTTTGTGAAATTTCAGGCCGACGCGTCAGATTTGACGCGCATCAACCATAAATAGCGACTAAAGTGCCCTCATCACAATGAAGCCACGATGTGCGCAACCGTCACATCTACAACTTCACCGATAGAAGCAAGAATAAGAAAGAGGTGTGGTAGCCACAGCTTTCTGAACCGACCATGCACTGCCGTTGATAACCTGAGAAGCACAACATAATTTTAGTGAAATATAATAGAATGTCGATATGGGAATGCACCAGACAAGTGAAATGCACTAAAAAGCAAATGCGAACAAGTGAAATTCGAGAACTAGTGATGGAAGGGAAGTGAAGGAGGAAAGAAGAGGAGAGGTAGGATTATCGGGATCTCCTCCTCTGAGTACATAAGTGTGGTCAAAGGCATATTGATCGACTACTCCTGTTGGATGTTTGGTCAAAACATCCCATAGCTTTTTTGTGATCTAAAACATCTTCATGCGACATCAACATTTTCATGCGTTTGAGCATCGAGAGTATTATGCAACATGCAAGACTGTAGAATCTGTGTTTATCGATTGAACAGGGCACCGCCCTCCCCTCTTCCCAAACAGATGTAATGAATTCTCTCTACTTCCCGACTCGGCAGTGTAAAGGCGGTGGCAACAAAGTGGACTGGCGACACGCAACGCTTCCCCGTGCGGCGCGGCTACTTCTTTGCCATGTAAGATCACCATCGACTCTCTTTAGGACTTTTCTGACTTTTGCCGCAGCTACAGTTGCCTATGGATAAATATAAGCCCGCCAAAGTCAGAAAAGCCCCTTTGTCAGCTGTTGCCGCGTCGCAAGGTTAGTGCGTGGATTTGATATTGGTCAGATTCTTCTGACAGTTCAAACCTAGTCAGTGTGGTAAAAACGACATTTAGTCACGGTTTCTAATAGACACGACTATACACACAGTGCCGGTCAATCATTCTTGCATCACAGAGTATCGCCCCTTTGGTCTGCCGCGTCGCACCACCCACGTGGCGCGGCAGACCAGCTGGACGCTATTGTTGTCGGGCAGTATTTTCCGCCGTTTTCTTTGTGTACTTTTCTTCATTCGAAAATGCTCGGCAGCCAGCAACGCCCCACAGCCACAGTATCTGACTGGTCAGCCGCTTTGTGTAGGTGATGCGCCGCGGCAGACCAGGCTGACGTTGTTTTGTGATGCAAGAGTAGTTGGTCGCCATTTTAAATGTTCTATTACGAATCAATCTGTCTCTAACCATCGCCCGGCTTCGTGAGCGAATTGTACGCCCTGTCCGTCCACAGTTCAGCGGCGACGCGACGCCGCGCTCGGCTGCGACGCGCGCGGCGGCGGCTGCGCCGTGACAACTCGTCCAGAAATATGTGCAGTCGATGCGGTCGTGCACCACCCCTCGTCCCGTGAGTTCCGGAAGGTGGCATGTGTTCGCTGGGCAGTGCCAGTTTCTGTTTTACATTACTTCCCGACGGTTTTACATGTTTTCCCATTTGTCGGCAGCCAATCGATAATTTCGATTTGCTTTGTTAGCTGCCCTCAGCCCCCATTTACTTGGTTGCCCATCGATTTTGTGAGTGTAATTGCGCAATATCCAGAACTTTCTCGAATACATACCATTTATCACTTTTCGAGCACTTTCCCATTGCTATTGACGCAAACATGCGCTTGTTTTCTTGTGTCAGTTGAGATTTTTCAGTTCATGCGATGACTGAGTCATGCTCCGACTCCCCGAAGCAATCGGAGAAACCTGTCAAGCATTTGGTGCTTGATACCGGTGCAATAATTGCCAATGTGAACTTGCACGTAAGTTTCAGACTCCCTTCTTGATTAAATTATTTCATAAAGAGAAGGGTAGACGGCTAGACGGCGACGGAGTTCCACGGTGTTTTTCGCATGGTTTGTTCCATCGATTTTGGCTTTGTTCATTCAACATCACATTCAAATCGATGAGAACTTGTTGTGTTTGTACTGTGGGGCACTCTTGATTCTCACTTTCGCCTCTATTCTTATTTTTCGACGCGTTTTGCTTTCGAATCGGAAAAACTGTGTAAGTTGGACGAAGAAGAAAAACCCTCCCTGAAATCGAGAAGAGTATTGCACGGAACCCATGGTTGAATTTCTAATTCTCATCACAAGAGACTACTATACAGTTTATTGGCTATCTTCTGCTGATAAATTACCTTTGTGTTGGTGTCATAGACTTTTTTCAGGAAATTGCCGAGCACTATTATGCGCCGCCCGATATTGTTGCCGAGTTGAAGTCTCGCCGGTCGAAAATAACCTTTGATATATTGCCATTTGATGTAGAATTAAGAGAACCTTCCGCAGCAGCTTTGAAGAAAGGTACGTGCCGATGACTTCCAACTGAATGGATAGAACTATGACACTGATAAGAGCAATTTATACTAGCTGCCAGTCGCGCGTTAGACGCATGCATACATTTGCGAAGGATTCTCGGGAGGACTGGTCAACGGCGTATGTATAGTGAAGTCGTTTTGACAGTACAATATCCACGAAAGCGGCCCTCTAGGCATTGGAGCACGCAGCGCGGTCGGTCAAACAGTTGACCCATGATTAATCTGGCATCTTTGAAGAGGTTTATCGTTCGTTTCCTCTTACATTGTTCTTTATTAGCTCTTAGAACAACTGAGGAAGGGAAAAGACGATAAAACTCGTCAAAGAAGCTGCGTTGATCGTAGGTCAACTGGTTGACCGACCGCGGTGCGTGCTCCAATGCCAGGAGGGCCGCTGTCGCGGAAAATGCACTGTCAAAACGACTCCGCATTGAAAAAAAAAAACGCGAGGCTGTAAACGCGTGCGTCTCAAATGCGTCAGCGATGCGATTGGCCCCATCCTCCTTTATATAGGCGGATTCACGCCAAACGCACGCACCTACATACTTAGACAATAATAGCGTGCCATGGACGTCAAGCGTGCAATCGGACACCGTTCACGCCGATGGCACGCTGATAATATGTGATAGTATGGGCGCACGCTCGCCTAATCGAGAGGTTTCCATGTTGATACTACGCGATCGGCGTGCTTCAAATCAGCGAGCGGCGTCCATTCAGCGTGCCATCGCCGTGACGCAGTTATTGTCTGATTACTACACATAACTTGCCCGATTGCTGCAAGACAGCTGATCCTTGTACAGCTCGATACCGCACATATTATTTCTTCCTTGTTGTTTTGCAAGCGGTATTGCCACCACACTTTTTTTTGTTATTCTATAGATCGGAATATGAATATTGAAAACTATTCGAACTTTTATTCGGCGTCGTTGGTAGGTGCTGTGCGTCAAATCTGACGCAGTGATTAACGCAGAGAACGAGGAGTAGAAGACAATTCCTAGCAGTAAGCGAATGTTCGTGATTACGTCGGCACGACAAACTGCGCTTCCATTTTTGCTGCGTCGCGACAAAGCGAAAACTCGTGGAATTTCGGGTCCACGCGTCAAATTTAGCGCTCAGCAACTATAAATGACGCCTCGCTGTTTTGGCCTAGTAAGGAGACGTACAAAAAAAAACGAACATTCGATGGTGACGTAGAAGTGTAGAAACCCGCTGTGACTAAATAAGTTCTACATCACGGATAAGTCTATTGTTTCCTTGAAGAGTTTTTATAAGAGAATTTGTTTTTCAGTTTTTTTAATTGAAAAATTTCATTTTTGCGTGGTAGCGGAGCATTTCAAAACGTCGACTTTCTCCTCCATTAAGACATACTTTATTCATAAAGATTATTCAGACAAATAAAAATTGCTGCTGAGTTTCCCCTTTCAAGCTAGATTAGGTGTAAAAGGTAACCCAATGATGTTTTCAGTCGTGGAAGCATCAAAGAAAACAGGAGACTTCGTTTCCTTGTCTCTGGCTGACATCAAAGTTATTGCCCTCACTTATGATCTCCACTGCGAGTTCAACGCACGCGCGAATGCAAGTGTTAACCAGGTCGGTGCCTTTACTCCCCGAAATCTTCTGCGTGCTGAAAAACAGTTTTGTTGACCATAATGTTCTGCAGGCGCCTGAGTCAGAGACTTCTATGGCAAGTGTACTGGAGGAAATTCGATTGAATACTGAACAAAACGGTGCGGTTGATGAGTCAGCCTCCAACACAGAAGAGTCGAGTGTTGACAAGAAGAGCGCGCCCTCACGAAACAACTTACCTGAAGGTTTTTGTGAAGCGGTAAGTGTTTTGTTATTCCTTTTTCGTTTAGCAAGCTTCATTCTTATTTTGTAAGCTTCGTGCTACAGAGCGATAGTGATGATGACGAAGGCTGGATCACAGAAGATAATCTCGGTAAAGCTCTTAAGAAGATGGGAGCTTTAGAGGTAAGCTGCGTATGACGTTCGCTAAAGTCTATTTTTGATCCTGAACACAATTTAAAGATACCATGTTCGTTCTTTGCTTACTCCATCTATCCTTTCAGGTCGAGGAAGGCCTAAATGTAGGATGTTTGACGACCGATTTTGCTTTGCAAAATGTGCTTTTGAGTATGAACCTCGGCTTAGTGTCTTTGAACGGTTATCGCATAAAAAAGTTGAAATCCTTCGTGCTACGGTGTCGTGCCTGTTTCAAAACCACACCTATTATGACAAAAGAATTCTGTCCGGCCTGTGGTAATAAAATGTTACACAAGGCAAGTGATTTTCTGGCTCTGTTGGTGGAATTCAAAGATGGAAGTATTTCCTTTTTAGTGCGCTGTTTCTGTGAACGAAGATGGAGAACAGGTTTTACACATCAACTGGGAAAGACTGGCAAACAAACGTGGTTTGAAGCATTCCCTCGCAGCTCCGAAGGGTGGAAAACATGCGGTGAGGATCAAGAATGTTATTTATAATGTTGGAATGCCATCGTGAGCTGGAGGAGGGCTAGAGGAGGGATTTCTATCAAGAGTTACGATAATTGTGGTGTTTGGAGAAATTCAGTTTGAATTTATGAAGGATAGGGTCACCAGCGAACAACATGCATCTGATTTTCCTTTTGTTGATGCACTTTCTTCCATTTTTTTCAGTTGAAGAAGTTTTTCAATTATTCTTCTCCCTTTGTGTATTTTTTCAAACTTTCGGAACTTTTACAAACTGCCTTTAGCGTTTTTTTTTGCATTGATCAATTGATTTTGTATTGATTCCTATTCTTAAAAGCTTTGCTTTATTGCTAAACAAGTAAAAATAATATTGATTAATTTTAAAGCTAAAAATAGAGAGGTCCCATGTTCCTGCTCCCTTTTGTTAACTGAGAATTGTTATTTAAAGAGAAAGATACGAAAGAAACAAGACAGAGAGAAGGAAGAGGAAGGCAAATGTTTAGTGGATGATTTATCTCCACTTAGTGTGATGTGGTCGAGCAAACAAAGACTGAGTTTAGGTCAACGAAAAGCTATTCGAGGATCAAAGAATGCCACAAAATCGTATGGCAAAAGTGCGAGCTGATCCGTTTGGAGAAAGCCCATTCGCAGTTCATGATGTTACTTCAAGGTATGTATGACCGATGTATTCAGGAGTAAAAGCTTTTAATAATAAAGCTTTTTCTAAGACTTTCCGCTTTCGTCTCTGAATGTAATAGTATATTTAGATCGGCTATGCTAGGAATTCGCACGATGAATAACCGACAAAAACAAAGGCGAAATCCGAATGAAGCTCGAGCAGGTGGGAGACGGAAGTGATTGCTTCGAGAGAAATAGTGGAAACATTGTTGAAAAGGTTCATGTTATGTTGTTATTCCTTCTAAAGCAGTTGTTGAGTTTTATCTTGTTGTAGTGGGGCGATTTGCTGCTTTGTACTGTTGTTTCCGTTATTGTTTCACTGAGTTTATAGCTTGAAATATATGAAATATGTACAATAAATTGTTCATCCATGATGTTGTTTTATGCGTTTTTCTTTTGCGGTTTCGGATCCGTTGTTATCATGTGACTGTTAGATAACGTAATTTTGCGCTTGTTTGAATCAGTTTCTCCAGATTTTGTGCTAATTTACAGATGTCTTCCGTCTACTATTGCCATCAATGTCGGAATCAGGTGCCCCTTAGAAATACTGTGAGTTTTACCATTACAACTTCTGGAAGCGCTAGTTTATGAGGCTATAAAGAATTCCAGGACATGATTTGCGGTGTGTGCGGCGGTGAATTTCTCGAGCAGATGACCGCTCCACCACCTCGTCCGCCACCTCGAGTTGTTCATCATCATCCGACTGGACGGGTACATTTTCATCATCATCACCATCATCATCCGCCAACACAACATGCTCACGTGCATTTACAACAAGGCTCAAGTCAGAATTCTCCTGAAGTATGTGGGTTTCCGGGGTGAAGTTTTTGGAAATTTTCTCTAGATTTGCCGTGATCATGTTAAATTTTTTAATTGTTACATTTTCCATTTGGATGGGGGATCTACTACAATATTCTGTTGCATTTTGCAGCAGTTCATCGATCTCAACACTACAGAATTGTAGAGATAGGCTAATATTGTTTAGCGGTATTCCCTCTTCTTTAAAATTCAGTTTTTATAGGTTGACCCTGATTTACTGCACTGTCTCCATTGTTATAGAATGTTCTCTCGTCTATAATGGGAATGTTCAACACTCTGTCACAAGGCCCTCCACCTACTTCATCTCGAAATGCAAATGAGCCTGGTAATGAGAATGCCACCAACACACGTCCACAGGGCCCACAAAGCATGGTGAGTTCAGTTTGAGCGATCACCGAAGCCAGTTTTGCGGCTTTTTTGAAGACTAAATTATAATTTGACTATTTTTAAGACTTTCTCCCTCGATCAGGCTATGCAGATGCACCCGATACTGAGTCAGGTGTTGGCTACATTGGGCAATCCAAATATGCAGGTCCGCATACATATCGGAGACGACGGAGAGTATGTTTTCCATGTGAGAATTCCCTTCCAGAAATTGCTCTCAAGTGATTTTTTTTTTTGAAGCGGAACAATGCATGGTCCGTTTGGGGACTACGTATGGGGCGAAAGTGGGATGGATCGCATCGTGACACAACTTCTCAATCAAATGGATGGAAACACGAGACCAGTAGGATTGACTGAACAGCAGATCAACAGACTGCCTATCATAAAGGTGCCAGTTAGAGTTTAAAAAATCGTGATTTTGTTGGTCTGCATGGGAATAATTACGCTTGCATCGATTTTCAGGTTTCAAAAGAGCATGTGGAGAAAGACACTCAATGCACTACTTGTTTCGAAGATTTCAAACTTGGTAGGTTTTGCTGTTAATTCAGGACTAGATTTAAACATTTTTTTCTAGAAGATATTTCGTTTAAAGGATCATGTTGCATTGCATACATATTTTTCTCATGCGAGTTTTTATGCTTCTTGTTTTTCTTCTCACTTGAGTTCCTCAAATTTGCTTCAAACTTCCACATTTGAAGTCAGTACTTGTCTAACATAACAATACTTTGTATATTTAGGTGAACTTGTTGTCGAACTGCAATGCCATCACATTTTCCATTGCCAGTGTGTTGTTCCGTGGCTTCAGCAACGTCCATCATGTCCGATATGCAGACAAGAAGTCGTTGCATCGCAGTTCCCAGACCCTGCCCCGGGAGCCCCAACTGTTTCGGTGCGTTCTTGAGTAGTAAATAACAAGTTCCATTAAAGTGGTTGCTATGGCAGCAGCGCTAAACTACAGCGGTCCTCGCTTAGTGGTAGGAACTTGAAAACGCGACTTCCTAGCAATAATTGCGCATTCTTGCACTGGTATAGAGCTATACATTAGGAAAAAGACGAGGGACTGGCAAGCCGTTGAACATTGAATTCATAAACTTGCTAGCCGAACGCCAGCTGACTCCTATGCCGAGGTTCAAAGACGACGGGACTTGGCAACTGAACACTAATTCATTGAGAATGCCTTTATGGCAAAAAAAAATAGAAGCGGTAGTTTATCCTTATTCTGCGAGAGACCCTTGGATAGCCAATCTGAAGCTCTTCATAGAAGCTATATCTCGGTCTTAGTTGTCAAGATTTTAAAGAATTTGAGTTAGCAGCATTATTTTAAAATCAGTCTGCCCCGCCAAGATATCTTTTGGGATATTCGCTTCTTGAGCTATAATTATACATGCTTATTTTCAGAGTTTGGAAGCGAAGCATGACTTGATCGAACCGGAACTGGATTAAAAGAACGGTGATTTATATTACGTGATTTCTACCATGTCTTTTATATATAATATATATTTGTCTTGCACTCGTTTGAAATCTGGTCACTTGTTTATTGCAATGGAACAAGTGTTAAAATGTCAGTAATGGTTGATGCTGAACTGATCCTTCCCCACTTTTCCCTTTATTCAATTTTTTTTTCAAATCACACATTTGGGTTTTTTGATGGCGATGTATGATGTACATAACATGTGCTCTCTAGCGTAGATGTTCATTTTTGTGCCTACACATTATCATCAAAATGTTTTGTTTAGTGAGAGAACCGCTAGGGGCGATACTGAGACAATGAATGTTCGTGTTGAAATGTCAGTGTTAACCCACAAAAACATTTATAAGAAATAAATATGTATCAACAAAGAACAGCGACAAGAAAGAACTCGGAAATGACTACTGCTCACGATGAATAATAACGAAAAGACCGAGCAGACCCAAAACAGCGTATTTCAACTTCGGATAATCATTCATAAGAATCGTAACCATTCCAACGTAGGGAAGAATGCCTTTTGTGCGACCAACAACATCGGAACGGTGAAGCCACATCTGGCCAGGTGCGTAGAGACCACGGTCATCAACCTGAACAGTTTTTTGCCAATCCTTTCAATAATTTCTGGCAGTGTATGAGAGTGTGAGACACTGAGTTTTGTAGTTCCTACACGCCTGTGGAAATCAAAGCTTGACACACGAATCTGACACCAAATTATTGACACTCGAAGGATAGAGTGCTTGGTAGGCCCGGAATGGGTAGGGAGTCATCGAAACCCCCAATAAAGGAAAGCAAAGAGTAAGAAAGTGAACATATAAGGAGATATTCCTGAAATCGTGGAGATACGGAGTGTGCACGAATTATTGGCGCATGGTTCTTTGAACCCCAAACAGGGAGGATTGAGCGAATTCACAAGTCAAGCTATAGTTGTCTTTGCTTGCGCTATTTCAATGGTAGACAGCAGCTGGTTCCCCAAATGACCTCTTTTTGTGCCTACACAGGTTCCAGGAAGACTGGTCAGATCGCTCGTGACACGAGGTCGGTCACAGCTCACTCACTACCAGTTATGAGCAGATTATCCGTATCCGGTTATCCGTTTAGCCGTTATCCGTACGTTTTGGCCTATCCATTATCCGCACCGTTATCCACGTCGTGGAAATCTCGTATCCTCTCATCCCTGCTCACTACTTTTCAAGATTTTCTGAGGTCGGCTTACGAAACTCCTATCATCGACAGATCGATGATCCTTGTAGTATTCATGTTTACCGCCGATACTGCACCTCCTGTGGAGGGGGCGGAGCTGACCTGTCTCATGCTTGAGATAGTTGTTCCTAGTCAGTATGATGTTGTAAGACGCAAGAGGCGCTCGTTACTCACTTTACTCTTTGCACTCACTCTCTTTGTACAGTTATATAAAGATATCCACTGAACCACCATTTCTATATTGCATACGGACCACAAAATGTCCAAGAGTCTCAGCGCCCACAATAACTCCGACCATCCGTGTGTGAAACGATTTACAGTAGACACACGCATCTAAACGTACCTGGTTGTTATCACCCTTGGTAAGGAACTTGGTATCCTGTGGAGTTTTCTCATGAACCTGAAAGAAAACATATAATCCTTGAATTACAGAGAATTGCATTTTCTTAACATACCTTGATTACTCGATGTACAATAGGAATATCTCGCCCATCAATCTTGAACACAGTGATGTCTCCTGTCCTGATTGGATCTGCTTGGTCATTGGTGAGCAACAAAAGATCTCCACGGAAGAATGCCGGCTCCATAGAACCTAGAAAACGAACGGGCCTATTGTGCCTGTTGACAAGATGGATAAGTCACAAAAATACCTGAAAGGACCACAACAATGGGACTTTCGGATCCTGTCACAACCATCAGGCCCTTCCATATCATTAGCGCGGACGAAACCACCATAGCGAAATTCAAACCCTAAAACTTGGTCATAGCAACAATAAGAAGCATTTAATGGATTTCCATATCTCCCACCTGATATATTAACTGCCGGAAATTCATCCGCCTCAACTCGTCAAACATTGCCAAGTCGAAAAGCCCCATGGTGGCTAAAATAACATATAAGAGAAAGCCAACAACTAAAGCAATACAATTACAGATCAGATGTATAGTGAGATATGAACTCATTCACAGGAACATCTTGGAATAATGTTGAAAAACTTCATTGCTTCTACAGAACATGGTTGCAAGATGCGTTGAAAAGTGAAATGAGATCACAATCAATAACAGTTTATCATACACAGGTATTCCTTGTAGGGATAGCCCCGAACGACCTTGCCCGAATCAATAAACAACTATCTCCCCTGATGAAAACCCACTACGAAATATGTAGTCTACTGGAAGTAGCGGAGAATAGGCGTCCCTTGGGTCGAATTACCAAGGGGTACGATGGAAGAATCACAATTCATTATGTTATAACATTATTCAGTAGAGCACAGGCCCAGATAATCGTCCATTAACGTTCCTATAGCGAAGATGTCATTCGCGTCGACTCTTGTGCCGATCAATTTCACCTGGAATGAATACCATATGAGAGAGGCAAAATATGTATGTACTGAAACTATAATATTGAGTTCATTAACATGAATGATTCCAACTATGCTTGCAGTAGCGCTACTGCATCGAATAAATACCATCCCATGAGAAAAAAGGTTTCATTTCAATCAAATTGCGATCAAAAATGGATGCAGGTGCCTTAAAACTCGAAAGCGTTTATAGGTACCAATAATTTCGAAACTAGCCTAATTGCAATTTGGGTCATATGAAAACTTCGAAGATCAAAATGAGACTGAAACCAGTCCTCAAGGTCTTCAGCGCTCGGCTCCACTGAGCTCCGTGGTATGTCGGCTGACCATTATTTCTGTACCAAAAATAGAATAAATTAAAATACTTTAAGAGAGCCTTGAGACGGTTCGACGACGTCGTTAATATTGGTGTTCGCAAATACGACGTGAAGGCTAACAGGGACTTATGTAGCAAAGGAAACTGCTCAGAAAATCCTCGATGGTGCCCATGTGCGTAATGGTTGGATGAAGAATTTACATACAGTGGATGTCAATGGCGGTGGCCCATCCGCAAAGGACGCCGCGCAACCGCGCCGCGCGCGCCATAAGCAGCTTTTCTACCCGTTTTAAGGATTTTCGACCGAATCGGGAAGAAAAGCGCCTAGAAATAGCATTCCGGCAGCACAGGACGCCGATCCCGGCGCGCGCGGCGTCCTTCTCGAGGCCGTAGATGGACCACCGTCATTGACGTCTTCTGTAGTTGATAATGCTCGACTGGCAATTGCTTGCATCATCAAAAGAATTTCTTATATCCATTCGACTGGCCAAGAGTTTCTGAATTTGGTTAGGAAAAAAGCAAAGAAAGACAACCAGGGCTTGAAATCCAAAAAAGACGTTAGACGGGAAATGTACAAAATTAAATGCAATGTTATGCAACACATCTGAGATCGATACAGTACAGAATACATATGTATATACAGTGTGAACTAACCCTGATTTCATCATCTTGTTTAATAATCGATGTCTCGTCCTCCGTCTTATAACATGGCGGATTCGAATTGGGATCAAATTCCATATCAGGTGGTATGCAATGGCGAGAAATGAAACATGACAAAGGACCGATGTCGCAGAATATACCGACCTTGTTCACCTGGAACGAAATCATACAAGGTTTCATTTCATGTAACACCTAACAAGGTTGTAACTCCGATGGTATGAGTTTTGCAAAAAAAAATTAACGTATTGATCGAGCGTCTGCCTCACCTGATTAACAACTGCATCAACAACTTGTCCTTTAAACGGTCGGAATACGATTGCTTTGTATTTCACAGGATATATGACGAAGCCACGGCCTGAAACAAAGTGCATACTTATCCCTGGCGAACTAGGTTATTAAAATAGATAGACATTTTTTTTCATGCTCACCAGGCTGAATAAGGCCATGTCCAATAGTATCGATTGTCGTTACTGCAATGACGAATCCAAATTTACCCGTACACGTGCCCTCCACTTCGGCGAACAGTTTCATTTTGATAGTCTCGTTCAGGTTTGCCCCGAAATACTTGGGATGGAGGCAAACCTCATGTTCCATTGACAAGTGGAAGAACATGATGACACCCTAAATGCATTGTTTTTCACCGAAAAACTAGAAAAAGAACGGAGAACGATGGAGATTCAAGAACGATATAATAAGAATTCAAAGGAAAATTGTCCATTTCCACACTATGAATCTGAGAGAGATAGCGAAAAAATTTATTCATTTTTCACTGACCAAAAAACAAAAAGAGTTGGAAGGTAACGCAATTAAAAAAATTGGGCAGAAATTGAAGACTGGGTATTCAGAACCTTCAGAACCAGAACGAGTTGCCTGATCGCATCTGAAACTTGCTCGACCCGAAGCTTGCTGACATCTTGCTTTCGCCTTTTCTTGCCGACAAGATGTCGGAGCAAAGCCTGCTGACAACTTGCTTGGCTGTCAGTATTTGTGTGTGCAAATTGTGCACAATTTTTGGGCCGACAAATTGTCAACAAGAAAAGGTAAAAGCAAGCTGTTAACAGGCTTTCGGTCGACCACGTCTCTGATGCGATCATACAGGAATTCTGAATAGAAAAAGAAGTCGGATAGACGGATCTAACTCCGTTCTATGGGTGGAATAGGGTGGGGGGTAGAGAGAAGGACAGTTCGTTTCAAAAAAAAAACTGGATTTTTTCCACATTTCGTGTTGTTTGTTACATTAATAGTGGAGAAATGGATCTGAGAAAAATTCAGAAGTGTCAAAGGATGAGGAACAATTGATACTTTCACAAAATGTTGAAAGGCAAGGAAGCAAGGAATAGAAATGGCGTGAAAACTAATGGTTACAGAAATTTCGAGTGTCTTAGGTTTAAATAACCTTGAATAACACCCTCGAAGTTCCACATTAAGCCATTAGCAGCAGAAAAATACAAAGGAATGACTAATGGAATGCTGACGTAGCATAGCAAAAGCAAAACCCCGGAAAACTCCGCGGGTTTGTTCTACCACACCAAAATAGACAATTTACCACTGATTTTGGGCGAAATCTACTTCAGCTAATCTCAGTGAAGCTATACTTGATTCAATTTAACGAATTTTCACACATGGAAACTGCTTCCATGCTGGAGGCGAGGACTGAATGAAAAACGCGATTGGAGCAGACGGAGAACTCGTCCGGGGATTTTCCAAACTTGTGGGCGGGGCATCTTCGCCTGGCGAACTCCGGAGCCACGCAGTCGTTTCCGCGTCGGCTCATTCTTCTCTGTTCGGAGTCTGTCACTTTTGGTATTCCTGTTTTTCGAAACTCCTTATTGATCCAGCATATGTAACCCAGTAATTGATAGGGTTAAAGGGTTAGAACCACTTGATGTCGGGGCTCTTTCTTATTTTTCACGTGCTGTAGTAATGATGCGTTGCGAAAGAGTCTCTGTTTCATACTTTACAATCCCCGGTAGTGTGCACAGTGCTCTAGAGCTCTGTATGAGTCAGCTTTAGTGTTTTTATACTATACTAACTATACTATTGTCGCTTGGGATCTCTCGCTCTTATATTCTCCGTTCACAAAGAAGTGATCATCGCGCTGCAGGAACACAAGCGTTCCACTTGCGCTAACGTTGATTCCGGTTCCGTTTTTACATGTCAGGCAGCTGAAATCCCACGTCTAACAAGTTAGAACGTGTGTGACTTGTCTAGAGCAGCTCTGCGCTCGCCACGCACGAATGCACTAATGTTCACTCCTTTCTGAATTGGCTGCGCAATTCTAGTGTTTTTTCTAGCCCATGGCAAAGTACTTTCACACAATGGGTCAAATTCCTGTCAGCACTGATTGCTGACCTGGTTCTGTTCACCTTTGAGCCTTTCTTCTGACAAATTTTCTAGAACTTGTTTTTTTTTTTCGGCATTGTTTCCTTGTTTGTTGCTTCAGACTGTGGAAGTAGCGAAAATTTTCAGAATTTTTCTTCAAAAAGGAAAAAAATGTCGGCGTTAACCAATCCCCTTTTCATGGTCTAGAGCGTTATACCTGGAAGGGACGGTGCGGTTGGACTCTCCGATTGGTCGGCTGGACGGGTTGACCAATCACGCAAACTAGCCGCACCTCCTTGTCCAGATATAACACCTCACACCCCTTTTTAGGATATACTATTAGAGGAGGGGGAGGGGGTGCCAATGCGGTTTATGCGCTTTCCCTATGAATGAAATTTTGAAAAGCTTATTCTTAATTAGTTGTTCTCATTATTATTCTATGTTTTTGTTTTCACTTCAATCATCCAGTTTAAAGTAACTGAAGATGACTTTACTTCTGAAATTCCTGCCTCCACTCTTACCAAAGTGTTCGAGATCTCAGTGTTTTTTCCAACGCACACACTAGCGCCAGCCACTGAAGACATTACATAGCGCCAAGTGTTCTATCGTCGTGATTTAAATAGGACTAGAATCTAATTCTCCTCTCTCAGGAATTCTCACAGTAGTATTTCTATTCGATCATCAGTAAAAAAAAGTCGCGACCCCAGGATCGCGGCGGGACCTGCTCGACCTCCTCACACTTTCCGCATTCTTCATGCAGGTCCCACCACGATTGTGCGGCTGTGACGTGGAGGAACCGTACACGAAATCCGCCTGCTTGTCGAGAGACATAGTATAGTCAGCGTGGATGGATTTGACAAATTTGCGGCCTTGAACATTCACAACGGCACAACCTCACCGTGTGCTAAAATTCCTGCCTTGCGTTGCGCAATCGCTAATCGCTATGTCCAGCGTTTTTTCGTCGTAGTAGCTGCGATTCGCGACAAAGCGATATAGCGTACTATGCTTCCATCGCGGCTCTCTTGTCGGTGTTAATGCGTTTATTGAAACAATTATCTCACAAAATCTTTGATTACTTCCTACTATTTTAGGTCTTGGAAGGGATCATATAAGGAACGTTTATGCAAGGGCGAAGTAACTTGTAACGTCTCCTATGTACACACTCTCAGCCGGTTTATGGGAAAGATTCTTCAAAAAGAGGGATTACTATATCGTCATTGTTGGACTGGACAACGTCGGAAAGACTGTAAGTTCTATTTTTGGAGATTCCAGTTTCTCTGAAAGTATACATATATCTATAGTGTTTTCAACCAAAATTTCGTTTTGACTTGTGATGAAGCAGTTTTTGTTCTATTGTTTCGAACCATTCGTAAAGCCTTTAAGCTATGATTCCAGACTTTCCTTGAACAGACCAAGTCCCATTTCGTACAAGGTTATGGTGCACTGAATCCAGCCAGGATAACTAGCACCGTTGGATTAAACAGTTAGTTCAGTTTTTGCGTAGTGATAGTGATTTTCTTTTCTTTTTTTCTTTCGAATATCTTTGCCTTTGTTTCAGTTGGCAAGGTTGAAATTAACAACACTTGCTTGAATTTTTGGGATTTGGGTGGTCAGGAAGATCTCAGAACATTATGGAGCAGCTATTATGATGAAGCTAACGCCATGATATTTGTCATTGACGCTACTAGGAGAGATTTGTTTGCAGAAGTTGCTAGTGTGTTCAGTGAGTACATCGCTACATTAGTTAACAACCTTTCAGTTACGATTAAAAGAAAAAAAGCTTTTTAGGAGAAGTGATCTCAAATGAGTATGTGCAGCGGATGCCGATACTCGTTGCCGTGAATAAAAGCGAAATTGATGGGGCAGCTGAGGCCGCAGAGGTAATACATACTGTCTGTTAGCTCACAGAGGGCGCCAGCGCAGCTTGTCGGTGGGCAAGCTGGGCTTCATAAAAGGGTCGAAAAGCAAAAGGGGCTTCGTACGGGTTCGGGGCCGAGCCCCAGAAAAACTTTGAGGTGTTCATTGGTCCAAAGAAAAGAAATGCATTGATAAAGGCGATGAAAGACGAAAAAGGCTTGCAAAAAAACTGCTCGTAGCTTGAGCAGAGCAATTGCGGCGATCGATGTTGAAAAGTTCGATTGGAGCAGATCATGTACAGGTTCCCATAATCCGGAGGACTTAAACGACTCCTGC
This sequence comes from Ancylostoma caninum, assembly GCA_037903475.1. Lineage (NCBI taxonomy): Eukaryota > Metazoa > Nematoda > Chromadorea > Rhabditida > Ancylostomatidae > Ancylostoma > Ancylostoma caninum. The sequence continues at coordinate 147,216 of JBAJFG010000166.1, read as the reverse complement.
GCCGCGGAATCTGCATGGATTGAGCTGGAATCTTCAGTGAGATAAGAACTAAGGGAACACTAGAAGATTTTGGGAGGGACAATCTGAACTTATGTGAACTAGAAAAGTATACGCTCACATTCTGAGTCTGAGTGGTTGCAGGGCTCTCCCTTTAGGTGGAGACTTAATCGATAGACACCAGATTTGGGATGAAGAAGCGTCATGATACTCACAATAAATGTATGATGTCAGATTACAAAACTTATGTGAATCAAAAAATTGTATGCTCGGTAAAGGGGCCAGCCTATTTTCGACAGGCTGGGGTACAAGCTGAGCCTGTTGGGGGCATAATTTCCCTATTCAAACACATAAGTTCCCAACCCCCTACCATAGGTGGAATAGTTGTGAGAACGGGTCCGTGAAAGTGAAGGTTGGCGAGAGAAATCGTAGATGGCTGAGGAACGTCACTCAACGCCAGGGGCGTCGACCGGGGGGGGGGGGGGTAGGAGGGGGATTATCCTGAGCATTCGAACATGATTAAGAAAAATGATTAAGTGGTAGTGGCAGAGTAACAGTACTACTGAAAAATATTCGGAGATTGGAGCTGAAGGGAAACTATGGATCAGAATAGACTGGAGAAAAAATGAATTTTTTTGAATTTTCAACGTTTATTTTCAGAAATATCCGGAACCCGACTGCAAAACTCTAATGTGAAAACAAGTAGGCACAACATAGTGACTTTAAAGGAAAATTCATTTCATTGCATAGATTGCATAATATTATCAGAACGGCGTGCCAAATTTCTGAAAAATTCAGACGCGCAGAAGTAGGAACCGCGCCTCGCCCCGTCTTGGGCGCATTAGTGAACCATTTCCAAATGTCAGGTTGCTAGGAAATAGAGGAAGATTTGCTCTTCCTAAAGGTATCCAAATTTCCCTGATTGCTTTTGAATCCACGTCAAAATTTTTCTACCAATTTGGGCTATTTTCCAACTTTGAGTGGATTTTTCAGGACTCATTGAAATCCTTTTCCGGAAGTCAGGTTGCCAGCGTGTTCAGCTGACGATTCTGCGTCGATTGATACCTGGATGCGGGATGGATCTTCTCTGGGAAGCTCGGAATGCCGGTTGGTGAGAACGTTATAACAGGCATTCTCATCGCAAAAACGAGGAAGTACAGAGATGGAAGAGACGCAGACAAGGACAAATGAGAACGCCCGTTATAGCGTTCTCACCGGTCGCCATTCCGAGCTTCCCAGCCAAGATCCATCCTGCATCCAGGTATTAATCGACGCAGAATCGTCAGCTGAACACGCTGGCAACCTGACATCCGGAAGAGGATTTCAATGAATCCTGAAAAATCCACTCAAAGTTGGAAAATAGCCCAAATTGGTAGAAAAATTTTGACGTGGATTCAAAAGCAATCAGAGAAATTTAAATACCTTTAGGAAGAGCAAATCTTCCTCTATTTCCTAGCAACCTGACATTTGGAAATGGTTCACTACTGCGCCCAAGACAGGGCACGGCGCGGTTCCTACTTCTGCGCGTCTGAATTTTTTTAGAAATTTGGCACGCCGTTCTGATAATATTATGCAATCTATGCATGAAGTGAATTTTCCTTTAAAGTCACTATGTTGTGCTTACTTGTTTTCACATTAGAGTTTTGCAGTCGGGTTCCAGATATTTCTGAAAATAAGCGTTGAAAATTCAAAAAAATTCATTTTTCCTCCAGTCTATTCTCATCCATAGTTTCCCTTCAGCTCCAATCTCCGAATATTTTCCAGTAGTATTGTTACTCTGCCACCACCACTTAATCATGTTTCCTCAACACTTCTCCAATCCCAGGGTCGACCAAAAAGTGAAGGTTGGGTGAGACTCATTCTCAGGGTATTCCACCTATGCCCCCTACCATGCCCCCTATACTTGTAGGTATGTGCTATCATACGCCTCACATACTATCACTTATCATCTCCTATCTTGTGAGTATTTGCCCTTCTCCGCTCGCTCCAAGGCACTATAGCAAGCAGTTTAGCCGCGCTCCAAAGCGGAACGCCGACCCAATCGAGCCTGCGCGGGAACTGAAATCATTTGAAAGCCCCTTTGAAAGCCTCGGTCCTTTTTTTCTACGAAGGCCACTGTCATTAGTTTGGTCTCTACTTTTTTCCAGAGTTTTATTCCTTATTCTCGATTATTTTGTTGTTCTGTTCGGCTTTTGGCGACCAATGTCGACCTTATCGTTTCCTGATTCCGTCAGCATAATTTCTGCCGCAGTGTGGAATGGTCCATTCATTGATTGCTCTTGGTAAAGAATTATAGTTATGTTTAGTCGGTTTACACTGGTTATTGCAGTTATGTTTTGTGGTTTCACAATGGGTTATCGTCCTTTAATTGCTACTAATTGCTTTAATTGCAATCACGGAGAATGCTTGTAGAATTGCTATCATTGGATGCGGTCATTCCCTTCTATCTATTGTTATTTTCAGAGGGGGCTTCGTAAAATCTGCATTTTTCAAAGGGGGCTTCGTTTTGGCTACGACCCTAATACAGGCTCGTGCCGGGGCCTGCGCCCGATCCGACTTTGTCCGCAACTACGACTTCACCATTTTTCGCCTAACTGATCTATTTTTTGCACTTTTTTGATATCCATATGGTGTGGTTCCTTCCATTCTAATGTCTCCCCACTGCCATCCGCTAAAATATCCTCCCAGACGCGTTCTGCAGGCAAAGTCGTAATTGCAGACAATGTCAGATCAGGCGCCTTCTGTGAGCTAATAGACCATATGTTTCATATTTGTGCTCTAGTCTGTTCCGCTGGAGGCGATAGTTGGAGAAGTGCCAGTTCGGAGGACATTTGCATCTCTAGTGTGAAAAGAAAGACTGAAATTGAGCTGTATCTCGCACTCCACCCAGTGGCGGACGCAACCCCCTTCCCACACTCGAGAATGGGTCGCCAAATTCTCGAAATTACTTACAAAACATATAATGGATGAAAGAATTGCATTAGCTTATTCGTAGTTTCTTATACTTCTTGTTATTTTTTTTGAATATTTGCTTTTAACTATTCACCATCAGGATTAATAATTTTGTTTTTCCATCCGGGTCTCCAAAGTGGTGGAGACCATAGTTCTTTCTCACGCCCTCTCCCACCCACTTTCTGCATGCGCCACTAACCCCACCCCATTCCAAGTCCGAGTCTGAAACCTCGCTCCTCATTGTAATCCCTTGACCAGCGAACATCCTACCCTGATATGAATTGTCTTTCCTGCATAAGTCCGGATTTGAGAAGTGAAGCTAGTTCCTTCATTTACTACATATCTACTCTTGGTTTTAATCTCTACTTGTCCTTCCCCTTTTAAGGTCCATTTTTGTTGGAAAATATTTCTGCTATAAAATTCTATAAAAATCCAGGTTTCTGAACAATTTTTGCAAAGTATCATCCATTTAGGTGCGACGAATTTTGCACGACGACCAGCATATTGGTGATCTCGCGGTCTTACCTGTATCGGCTCTTGAAGGCACCAATATTGACAGATGCGTACGATGGATAGTTCGTACACTAGCCAGCGCACCACTGTATCTTTAGTTTTTTTTTTAAATTGAAAGTTCTTGCATGACAGGACATTTTCTGAAATGCGGCAGGTAATTTGATGGAGAGAATACTTCTGAAGCTGCGCATTCATTAGCAGAACTACTCACTTCTATCAGTAGTTTCTTCAGAAACGTTTTGATTTAATTATCAGTCCTCATTAGCCTGCTTTAGTCCACGGAATTAGTATAATACGTCTTCAGTTAAATACATTTCTTGCAATAATCCGTATCCTTAGTACCAGGTGTTGTTAAATCCCAGATGTCATATGTCTGCCGAGCTCTTCACTAATCATGACTAATAATTTCATCTTAACACTTGTTCTCAGTATGTTTAATTTGTACTGGACACAGCCACTCCATCTAATTTCGTGTAGGTTGTGATTCAAGAATTTTTTAAACGCCGAATATGATGTATCTTTAGCCACATGGTAACGGGTCGGAATAATTTAAAGTATATCCAGACTTACAGTCAAATGTGTTCTCGAGCAGATCGAGTTGCTTCAAATTTAGATTGTCTTTGCTTCTCTGTCACTCCAGTGATTTTTCTGTTTTGCATATCGTTGCAGTTGAGTTCGTACTTCTTTGTTTTCGTGAGCTCTAGTAAAGTATTTTACGAGTAGAAGTCTGGCTCTTTGAAGTTCTAATAGCGAATACCATTAATATTATTAGTAGTGTCAAAAGTTATTGAGAAAAAGGAAAGAAAGAAAAAAATCTCAACAAAGGAATGTTGTCCTATTTGCCCGTTTCGTTCCCTAATCCATATACGGGTAAATAGGAGTAGTAAGGTCCTCCCGGGAACTCGTCAGTATGGCGAGGAGGACCTTATTTCATGTGTTGAAAAGGAAGGAAACTTATGTAAGTATGTCTTCCTTCGTATAAGAAGATGTCGACCATATAACTGTAGTGAGCATAAAAATTGAGAAGCTCAAGAAGATTAATGGGAAATAACTCTTATCATCCACTGGTAAATAGAAGTTATTTGAGTTAGAGTTCACTTTATTTTGAACAATCTCATCGAGCAGTCCCTTTGACGACGATGGAGAAGCTTCCAGAATGGTATGTACTACATCCCATATTTTAGCATATCAAGTCCTGGCGTTCTCTAGAGAACTTGCACAGGACAGGCGGGGTAGGTTGTATGCATGGACTGTAATCGACAACGACAATCAGCTATGCAATCTGTGTTACTTCATTTTACTTTTAAATACTCTGATAATAGCTATATACGTGTGAAAAGACGAATGAGATACACAAAGCTATGACGAGTAACATTTGAACTATCACCACAAAGGCGCGAAAATAAATATACAAGTTCGCCAAACATGCTCATTAACGCGACAACAACAGACGAGAAGAACAACGGAGATGACTAATCGTCGATAATGTGGTACGAGAGTAATAGTGCTCCATAGTTAGAACAAGTAAAAACGAGATCATCCGACGAAGAGATTGTACAAGTGAAGGAAGTTTGTAGAAGATCATCAGATATTGTAGGCATTTGATAAGAGATGAAATTGAATTGAATATATACTACAATTAGTCTAGCAACCTCATGTGCAAGGGTCTGGTGTTCCCACTCCGCTGATACATCGACAACCTAGTGTGATGTATCATAAGAAAATGGCAGTGCTGTTGTGCAGAAATTCGTGCACTCAGCCACCTCTTCCGGTCCTTCAGTGGCAGTTGACCACTCTTTACATCCAAATTTGAGAACATATGTGTGACTGCGCACGAACAAAGGACGAATCAACGTTGAAAGAATGGAAGTTCTTGAATACACCAATTGTATAACAGCGATTCTGCCCGTTTTCTCTTTGGGATACACCACAACCTTTGCTGAACAGTAAACTGGTCTAATCTATACTTGGGTCAAAGTATGTATAGGGTGAAGTAGTGTACTATCGATTATTTGGGTAGGGTCAGCACTTAACGATGAGGCCGATGTCCGTCGCTGTTGCGGCGTTGTTGCCCATCGGAGGCGCTGCAATGAAAAAAAAATCATTTCTCATCAGTCAAATCATATCCAGTAGCATATCAACAGAATCATTCTAATCGCATGGTCGACGTCCATCGAGTGTTCACAAACGCCAAGAGGCGCGCAAGCGCATTCTGGAACACTGCGGGCAGCTTTTTCTCGCAGACCAGCACTTGGCTGCATAGAGCGCAACCAGAACGACTGTTCGGTAGATCTGCTCGAGTACGTGCGGGAGGTTCTCACAGCACAACACACAACTCATCGAGCGTCATTTCAACCGCGCCACGTTGATCCCTGTACTAACTTTTTAAGGAATGCAACCGTCGGGTGAGATCGTTGAACGTAGTATAGTGTACAGTCCTTGTCGAGGAGATAGACTTATTGAGTACGTACTTTCACAGGGTGTGGTGTCTCATACCTGGAAAGGGGGTGCGGTCAAGCTCCACGACTGGTCGGTTCACCTAATCGACCAATGGTAGGGCCCGTCAGCGCCGCCAACTCTAGGTATAACCAGGCCCCAGCACGGCTGTCCCGGAGGCAAGCTGGGCTTCGTGAAGAGGGCAAAAATCAAAGGTGGCTCCGTACAGGGTCCGAATCTGAGCCCCGAAAAAAATTGGGTTTTTGTGGGTCCCAAGATGTGCAATGCGTTGATAAAGCGAGGAGGAAAAAAGCTCGCGGAAACGACTCCTGGTACTTCCAGCTGCGCAATAACGGCGAGTGAGGACGAAAAAGTTCGATTGGAGCAGATCATTCATAGGTTCCCACTATCCGGAGGAAACGAGGCACTGCTGAGCTGCTGAAACTGCACGGATTGATTTGGAATCTTCGGTGAAATAAGAACAATAGGAATACTTGGAGTTCTTGGAAAAGACATTCCAAACATTTGCAAAATAAAAAAGCTGTGTTAGGTAACTAAGTCCAGACTTCACGGATTCACTTCAAATTTTGGGCAAAAATGTGTCTCAGCGTGCACAATAAGTGTTTGAAATGGTTCCCCAAACCTATGTGAATGAAAAAATTGTATGCTCATTGAGTGGTCCAGCCCTTCGCACGAAGGGCTGGACCCGCAGCCACGAAGGGCTGAGCCTTTCGTGGCACTTCAGAAGCATAGATTTTCTATTCAGGCACAATAGTTTCGGTGGATTTTTCATACACCTATACCATTAATCTCGTGCTTTCATACGCACCTTAGTATGTCCCATATCATATCCTTTTAGCAGAGATATAGCCCAAAAAAGGTAAACTTTTTTATACCCTACGATGCGCCGACGGACAATAAGACAGCTCGCGTTTCATTTGCATTCAAATCAGTGCAGCAGCCCCATTCAAATCAGCCCAGCGTGTTTCTGCACGTCTTCCAGTGGATCTTTGATGTATTATGTCGTCTTTTTCCTTGCTACTCATTCAAAAGCTGTTGTTCTATTTAAGCTGCCTCCCACTTATGTAATCAGTGGTGGCATTGCTTGTAGAGAAATTCAGAATTCTCACTTCTCCCTCCTAGATTTATTACCACCAACTTTTATGAAAGTTTTCTGTAAAATCTGTATTGGTTTCTGTACTTTTTCCTTTAGAAATATTTCCTATAACTAACGTCGTTTTTGTCCTGCACACTTTTATGCCCTTGTCGACGTATTTTGAGAGAACTTTATACTAGTATCCTTAGATATCCGTGAAAAACGCGTCAATTTGAATTCTTCTCAATGTCACGTTATCCAAGGGGGACTTCGTTAAATTTGGGTTTTTCAAAGCAGGCTTCGTTTTTGTTCCGACCCTACGGAAGGCTCGTGCTGGGGCCTGGGTATAACGGTCCACACCCGCTTTCATAGCGTTGCGGCAGCAGAATCGTGGCGGGACCTACTCGACCCTCAGTTGTAGCATGCTCTCTCCGCATCCATTGTTCAGGTCCTACCTCGTTTCTACAGTCACTGAATCCGTCTATCTTTTCGAGAAGGACTATACTTGAAGGTATTGGTTTTCGGGAAGTCAGTGCATGCTACGCTTACAGTGTGTTTTTCCGGGAGTAAACATCGCGCGCGATCTGATCCATTCCAATAGATCAAATTCTCAGTCGAAAGACCACGTGAGAGCGGAGGTTCCAGCAATTCGCACGTAGCCTTTGTACTGGGTCCGCAATTGCACCGATTTTACTCCTGGAAAAACACCCTGTATAAGGTCAGGCTCACTGGCAAATGCTCGGTCCTCTTAACGTTGAGTTGGAAGGCGAACCGAGCGAGCCGGTCCCTCCCGACCTGCGTTTGCATCTCCAGTTTCCCTTTGTTTTCAGACGCAAGCATGACGTCGTCTGTCCATGACGAGAACGAAGAGTGGTGGGGAGAGAGCCGACTCCTCATGGACGCCGGGTAATTCCACTGATATACCGGCTAGAGCTTGCACTTGACTCCTTGAGTGGGTTTAGGGAATCCTCACCCATGCGAGATGATCCTCGGGTAAAGCGTGCTTGCGCAAAGCCAGATGACTTCATGCGAAACTCGGTCAAAAGTCTCCTCCAAATCAGTAAAGGCCATGTGTAGCGACTTCTGCTTCCCACAATGCTTTTCGAATAAAAGACGTGCAGCATGGTCGGTGTGCGGATCCCTACTTCTCTTCCACATAGATCGGTCTTGAGTATTAGAAGACCAGTGGACCCTAACGGAATCAGAAGCACCGCTGTTTTTCCGGTAAGCCCATGAATCATACCACCTTTGGCCGCGCGGTCGTATTCTGTCGCGAGGATACCTTCGTAGAACCGCTGAACTCCATCGATCATCTTTGCATCTCAGAAGATGTCCTGCCTATCGATGTTTCGACTCGTCGGCGTAAAGAGCAGCATCACGGACCATCGACATTGCTCTAACACATCCGAGCTATGCAGATGTCGCTATCGCTGTTGACGCAAAGACAGCCCAAGCATGCGACGTTCAAGTGGGACCTGAGTTGAACGAAGCTGGGTTCCGACGATTTTTATCACGTTTCGCTCGCGTAACACAGCGCTGGCATCACGGTCGAGTTGAAGAGATCTGCGCGCAGCTTGTGGTCCGTAGTACCACACCTGGCTATAAAACCATGCCTGTTTGTGGATAGCTTGACGACACTTCGAATCTGACAATCGTTGATGCGTTCAGAAACCTTCATGCTGTCCACATTATAGGAATATCAGTAATGAAAACAGTAGCAGCTCTACCGGTGACGGTGATGAGTGCTCAGATGATGCATCATGCCGCATTAGAAGCGCATCACGGCTTTCCTCCGTCTACAGAGCAGTAACAACTGCTCTTCATTGTACAGTGGACGTCAATGGCGGTGGCCTATTCACGGCCCCGAGAAAGACGCAGCGCGACCGCGCCGCGCGCGCTGCGATCGGTGTCGTCCGCTACCGGAACGCCATTTCTAATCGCTTTCTTAGCGATTTGGTCAAAATACCTTTGAATCGGGTAGATAAGCTGCTAGATATAGCATAACAGCAAAAGAAAACCCCGTTTACGACGCTCGCGGCGCGGATGCGCGGCGTACTTCTTGAAGCCGTGGATGGGCTGCCGCCGTTGACGTCCACTGTATGTATAGTCGCCGCCAAGAAATTTGATGTATGTTCAAGCGGTTGTGTATACCACAAATGGCGCGACACGTGTCAAAAACTTGATGAAAGTCTGTTTTGAGCAAGTTGTCATGAACGCGCGCAGCCGCGCCGCAGCCCTCTTCGCGCCGTTATGCTTGGCGGGGACTATGCACCGTTCAATACAGCAAACTCACCTCAGTGAAAGTCCCTTTTGCGAAAGAGAGCATGTAAATAGCGAAAAGCGGCACACTCAGCACTGATAACAACCGCAAGAACCAGCCCAGGCCCACAGACCAGGCAGGAAATGTGTACCCGGGCATCTGCAGCGGAGCTAACGAAGCATGCCATACAGTCATCACGAAGATTACCTGAAATATAAGTATGAATGAACTAGTATATCACAAATAAATCTAGAAATGAAGGAAGACTTACTGATATAAATATAGGGCACATCATCCAGCAAACTCGCCAGTATAGTCCTGGGTAGAAACCGAGCATAGCTCTGCAAAATAAACACAGTCAGGAAGAAAATGTCGGTAGTTTTGCTCCAACTTACTTGATATCATTGCTGAATCGATCGATACCATAGAACCAGCAAACTGCCACCATTTCACAGGTTACAATGAATAGAACGGACAAGGAAACACCATATTCGTCCAGAAACGGGATCACATATTGCCCTCCCTCAAATTCACAGCATCACTACTTCGAAGAAGAAGTGAGTAGCTGCGCAACTCACATAGCTAATGGCCGGGATGCTTCCGAAGTAATACAGGACGCAAACGACACCGACGAACCACTCTCTTTTCCTTGCTAGTAGTCTGGATTCATCACAAAGACCGGTGATCAGCGCTTCAATCCCGGCGAACTGGAAAGAAATGAGTATATTAGAGATATGGTGTAGCCACCACCAATACTGCTGACTAGTGTGCCGCGACACGAGACGCGTTGCGGCTCGTATCACTTTTTAGCGAACTTGGATAGGGCTGGATGATTTTTGAAGAAACAGACAAGGAGGAAACAGGAAAATGCATCAAAATTTCGGACGAGAATTACAGGATTAGTAGCAAAAAAAAACTATATAATGTAAGGCTTAATTTATGGATCAAGAGGCCCAATGTCGCTCGCACGGTCGATAAATCGATCCGCGCTTCGGCCAACTACGTCAACCATCACTAAGGGGTAGACTGATACCAGAGGGGTCTTCTAAGATGTCTCACCTTGAAATGTCCTTGAGGCTTTCATGTGAAAATAATCTGCAGGAGCTGCACAACAGCTGGTTTATGCTACTCAGGTGTGGAGCGCTATACCTGGAGTGGGCGGCTTTGACGGGCCTTGCAATTGGCCGACTGGATAAACTGACCAGTCGTAGAGCTTGGTTGCACCCACCTTCCCGGTATAACGAGCCACATCTTATTCTGTGCAAAACTGTCGAAAGCCCTAACTCTTGGTAGGCCTGTGGGCGCAGCCAGGGGTGGGGGCAAGGTGCTAGCTGAATAATTCCCTTGGAGCGCACTTTCTGAGGAAATTCGTACTCCTCGTGAGAGGTCCTCATCGACTCTCTAACCGAATAGGAACAGCGCCACATGCTCGACGAGCAAGGGAGTATATGATGCGAAAACTATGCAATCTCGTCTTGGCTCCGCCCACAAGATCCCCAAAAGTTGGTGCTCGAAAACTGGCTTTTCGGCAGGTTTGCGTGGAATCAAGTGCACCATTCTGATCAACAACTATTGCTGCTGGTTTCCACGCCATAACCTCAGCAACGATTTCGAGGTGTGACGGTGTGTTCAAATGCAAGCGCAAAATTTCTTCATTCGAATGAAGTTTCAACAGAGCCTCGCATAACCTTTCCCGTGATGTTCAATCCCGACCAACAAAGGATACAACCTCACCAAGAGGTCTTAGAAACCATATACTCGCGGCAGAATTTTTGAAATTACTTTACAATACAAATAAAAACCTTGTATTGGTTTATTTCCAATTGTTTATTTTTATTATTATTTTTAATATAATTTTTTACTAATTATTCATTATTATAATTAATATTTTTATTAATTTTATTTTCCGTCTGGGTCCCCAAAACGGCGAAGATCCCACTTTTTTCCTACGCCCCCCCCCCTCCACCCCCCTCCCGCCCACTTTCTGCGTCCGCCACTGGCTCGCGGCTATACTCCATGTGGAGTAATGCACCCTGCACCGCCGATGCTGATACATATCGATCTTGGGTGGAGCATCGCTGCTGCACAAGCAGTCGACAATCGATACGTATCAAAATCAGTGCCGCACGAGTGGTTGCGACGCAGGGTGCTGTACTGTATGGGGGGGGGGTAGCCTATACAACCCTGGCGTGCGGCTGCTCCCATAGCAATAAATCAAATATCGATTGAACATCGGCATCAAGATTGTGTGGGCGTATTGATTGTTTCTGTTAGAAGCTACAAATTCTGTAGTTATAAAAAAAAGTCTGGACCTACCGTACTATCAATTCCGAGCGTTATCAACATGACGAAAAATATAAACGACCATGCACTGCTATAGCTCATAGTGGCAAGAGCTTGCGGATAGACGATAAAAATCAAAGAAGCATCATGGTCGCCAACTACCTAAATCCAAGTATCGATTGGCATTATTGATTTTCTACGTAGGTCCACCTCGAAAACTTACTTCGCTAACTTCCTTATTTGTCAACTCAGACATGTATCCAAGTGTGGAGAAAATGACAAAGCCAGAGAAAAATGAAGTCAAACAATTGATCGATGATGTCACCACGGCATCTCTGGGTAGAAAACATGGCTATTGATTTATTATGTAGAACCTATCGATTCTGAGGTTGTTAACTACCTGTAGCAGTTATTGTTGAAATCATTGTAGCTGCTCAGTGCCAGAAGGACACCAAACCCTGGCCCAAGGGAGAAGAAAATTTGCGTAGCTGCTGCTGACCACACCTATAAGAGCTGCCAGTAGCGGCACTGCAGAAATCATGAGTCCAGACCCGCGCGCACGCGCTGCCCCGACATGCGGAGCGTGCGCGCGGGCCTACTCCACAGAAATTTTCTGTGCTTGACCTTATAACCTACCTTAGGATCGGTAAGTTTTGCAAAATCAGGTGTTAGGTAGTAGTAGATCCCTTTAGCAGCACCAGGAAGCGTTACACCTCGTATGAGTAGTATTGTCAGCACTATATAAGGAGCTGTCGCTGTCACCCACACCATCTGAATATGGTGATTAGTGCGTTGGAAGGAAGTTAACCAATCCTGAACTTACTTTTCCAGAACTTTTTGGACCTTTCCATAAGGCAAAGTACACGAGAAGGAACACGAAGGCCAAGCAAAGCGCCATCGACGGCTTCACACCGCCGATGTCGTCGAATCCGGTGGATTTCTGGATTTCTAGCACTCGATGGCTGGAAGCATGTCGTTTAAGGTCTCAAGGAGCAGAAAGCGTGAAAAGATAATCTACTTACAAGTAGAACTCTTCGCTTGGTGTGGTGAGACGTTCGCCGCTTTTTCCGAGCGTTGCATTCAGAGTGTGCGTACACAAGGGCGTATTCCATGAATTATTGCAGGTTTTCCATGGCACTTCAAACTAAAATAGAATCCATGAGGTTCAATTTAAAAATTTTACTTGGAAATAAAGAAAATGAGGCAGTAAGAGCTCAGAGGTTCGAAGCCAGGTCTAGTCTTTGTTGAATAGATTAGCATTACTTCGTAAATGACCCTGCAAACTAGGTTTTTTTTAGTAAAAAAAAAGAAACTTCCATCGGTTAATCTCCCAAGAATTTTATCCTACGACCTTCCGCAATCATTTGCCGATTCTCTAGCGATTTGAAAGGATAAGACCAGTGGGCTCCTCAAGGCACCGTTCCACCTCAAAGTCAATTTTGGAATTTTCATATGAAAAGAAGCTCCAGGAGCGGTTGATCGCAATGATATATGTGATTCCATGCAAAACTGCCGAAAAATCCCGGTTTCGAGCCACAATTCTTGGGGAGCGTATGGGCGGGGCCGGGAGGCGGGGCCAACTCGCTTTCTGAATGATTCACACCCAGAAGCGCACCTACTGAAGAAATTCGTACTCATCGTAAGTGCTCCTCATCCACGTTCTAGCGAAAGGGGAACTGCTCTCCATGTGTAACGATCAAGAGAGCGCATGATGCGAAAAACCCGTAGTCTCACCTCGACTCCGCCCACAAACTCCCCAAAGAATGGCGCGGAAAAGGGGGTTTTCGGCAGTTTTGCACGGAATTACGTATATCATTCTGATTAGCAACTGCTAAAGATTCTTTCCATGCGAAATTTAAAAAAAAAAACCATTCAGAGGTGGGGCAATGCCTTTGATGGTGCTCTGATGTCACATTGCAGCCAGCGTAGATCAATTTCTGTCCGTTTCCCACGCTGTTGCAGACAATCAGTTGGTCGTCAAAGACCAAACGCCCACCCACGTTACTCTCCCTCTTCCATATTAGTAAACCATAGATCACATTATATTTAAGCGCGCTAAATATAATGAATTCACACAAGATGAAAAGTTCAGTCCTGTGAGCAGACAGTACTACCGTAATCCTTGAGCATGACGGGTCCAGAGCACCCACTCTGAACTCAAAATCGGCACTGATGGGTGATTCAACGTTTAATAGACCCTGATCACCTAGTTTGCTCCGATCTAGTCATGCACTAGCCACATTCTATTTTACGCCTTAAAATTACGGTAAGACCATCTAGACAGCGGACTGAACTTTTCATAGTGTTTAGTTCATCCATGTTAGCATGAATATATATCATGTTCCACGAAATTCCAGGAGATCATATCCCTGGATTTCCTCAGCATCCTTGAAATGTTTCAGATGGTGCTCTGATGTCACATTGCAGTCAGCGTAGATCAATTTCTGTCCGTTTCTCACGCTGTTGCAGACAATCAGTTGGTCGTCAAAGACCAAACGCCCACCCACGTTACTCCCGCTCTTCCATATTAGGAAACCATAGATCGCATTATGATGAATACAACGAATAACGATCGTGGGCTTCTTGTAAATCTTAGGTAATCTCTCAGCCATCGGTGGTATAACAGCTGTGTACAGATAACGTCACAGTATGGAAAATATATTGACGGCTACCAGACAAAGGGTAAATTCGAGTAAGTTAATAGGTTTACCATGGTTAATCTCAACGATGCACCCCAACCCAGGTAACGGACACCGCATAATGGATTTAGACACTATGATTTGTCATTCGATAATGTTCTTATTCATAGAAAAAAATTAGAATACAAATTAAAATTTGAGCAATGCACCTCGAAAGGGCGGTGCGGCTAAGAACAGTGATTGGTCAGTTGGATAAATTGACCAATCGCACAACTTGGACGCGCCGCCCTTCCAGGTATATCACTCCCTGTCCTATGCATTATGGGTAATGCTCCAAATTTCATAATCATTTTTAATGTAGTTTTATATTTTTGCTTATCTATTTCTCATATTTTATCATTAATTTTTTTAGTTATTTTGATTATCGTACCTATATTTTATTTTTATACTTATTTGTATCTATATTTTTATAGTAATAATTGTGCGGGCACAACTGAGCGCAAGAAGATCAATAATTGAATACATATCACATATTTTTTATTTACATGTATTCTTTACATAGTTAGAATCGTAATGAGACGCTGATCACAACGGTATACACGACTCCCTGTAGAAACACTGACAAAGCAGTTTTTGAGCCCCTCAATTTGAGGATTATTCTCGCCGAACAACTGTCACAGTATGTGGTGGATGTCTTTGGATGCCCTCCCTACTCTCACCCTCTCCAAAAAAAGCTCAAAGACGGATTTTTCGGAACCTTCGAAGGAAACCATGGATATCATTGTGATCAGTACCTTCTCTCGATACCTAATAATTATCTAGGAATTTCGAATGGAACAAAGTTGAGCTGGGAAACTTAGTTCGACTGATACTTCTGCTCTCGACAGGGGAAAAATAACCGATATTCTTGTTTCCCAACATTTCTTTTGGATTTTTTTCAGAGAACGTAAAGACAGCGAAAACGGAAATGTCTGCGCAGAAACATAACTATAGAGGAAGCCGGAAGAATGGCGGGGAGTAAGCATATGAAAAGAGTTCATTAATAACTTACAACTCCATCGGAATCCATCTAAAATTAATTGTGAATGAAAAAGAACCGGGGTTTTTCATTTTTTTGCAAGAAAGTATGTATTTTTGAAAATCTGAACATGAAATACAGTGAGCGTCGATGGCGGTACTTCCTCACAGACACGGGAAGCACGCGACGCGACCGCACCGCCTGCACTGGAGCCGCCGCCGCAATGGCAAATCTCCGTTTTCTTGATAGCTTTTCATCACATTTGATGTTGACAACCACGAAAACTGACTAAATACCAAGAAAACCTATAGCTTATTGTCGCGGTGAAAATTCCAGCTAGGGCAGCGCGGTCGCGTCGCGTGCTCCCTGAATCCGCGAAAAACACACCGCCATCGACGCTTACTGTAAGTGTACTCACCGCTATTGAGCTCACCACAAAGTACACTGCGTGTGAAATGATAGCATTGTAGAAACAGGCGATAAACGTACAAATGAAGCAGATACCGTATCCAATACCTGCAAGTGCATATGGTAACCGTACTCCACAAACATGAATCCACCAGGGTTACCTTTAAATAGCGGGCACACCTTGCGCCATATGCTCACACATCCTGATCGATGAAATTGGCCCAGCGCCAGTTCCATGTAGAACATCGGTAATCCGCCCACCAGCAGCATCACCAGGTAAGGGATAAGAAACGCCCCTAAGATTACAGGTAACGTCAATCACGCACCTCCCTCGGACTGGCGCGCCGCATCCCTTACGCGACGCGACCGACGAGCTGGGCGCTGTACTGGTGAGTGTTGTCTGCTTTTCTTTTTTATTATAGTTTCGTTTTAAGCAATCTTTAGGGAACTTCGGCAACATCCGGCAGCCACAGCGCCCAGGCAGTAGGCCGCGCCGCGTGAGAGGTGGGGGGCGACAGTCCGCGGGAGGTGCAATCGTGATTGACGTTCCATGTGCCCAAGCTGGGAATTCGTGAAAATGGTGGATTATGCCCATGACTACACACCTCCACCGTGCTTATAGCATACTGATGGGAATCTCCAGATATTCCCCAGATCCACCGCGTAACCGATCACCGCCAACAGAAACTCCATTTTGGTGGCCCAACGATCGCGCGCCTGTGACGAGCGACGTCGCAACGCGGACACCCGTGACTCGACCCTTGGCGAGAGCCCTGAAACTGTGGGAAATCCAATTATTAGGATATGAGCAAGTTTTCTCTGGAACACGCGAGCTTCACCGTATTTCTGTACCTGCCATTGGTTCAATGCTGTCTGACTCTCGTACGGCTAGGGTGGCAGGCTTCTCAGCCGGCAAAGGCTGATACTCGGCAGCTGTTCCAAGTCCTGAAAATACTATGCTCCCCGGATTACAAATTATTTGCTTTAAACCCTATAATTCAACTTATTATAGGGAAATTTGATCTCTGACAAGTTCTTTTGTCCAAACCTGGTAGGTGACCTCACTGGGAATATTTACCACTCGTAGAATTCTCGGTACCAGTGGTACCAGCAATACATTTCTTAGCTCACGATACCGTTTGTGTTTTTTTTTTCTGAATTTTACAACTGTTTTTTTCCAAAGATGTCGCTATGCTACGCGTGAAGTATAGCACCCTGCATTGCCGCAAATAGCGACATCGAAATCGATGCCTATTGATTCTGGGCGGGGCATCGCGGGCGTAGCTGCTGCCCGAGCCAACGGTAATCGATACGTATCAGAATCGATGTCGCCTGTGGGACGGCGACGCAGGGTGCTATACTCTACGGGAAGTGTAGCAGCAGCTTATGCGCTAAATTTTTTACCTGAGGGTGAATTTAGAAAGCTATCTCTCCCATGATGATGATGCTTCCCTGTTTCTTGTTCTTGCTCTTTATTTCATGACAGGCAGGGAACTCCTAACGGCCGTGTGCAGGGTGCAAGACCGCAGCGCGGCTCTCTCGGGCAGGGACACAGAGGTTCCATATATGGTTCTGGTTTCTTTGCCTCTGTCCGCGGCAGAAAAGTCGAGTGCCACGCCGCGCCGCGGTCCTGCCCCTTGCACACGGCCGTTTGGAGTCTTCTGTAAGTAAAATTAGCAGAGCTACCAAAATTTCCTCGTATCTAAATTGGTTCTGAATGGTAGAGATAGCGTTTCTTCGAGAATTTTCCACAATATAGTCCCGATATCTACTTGGGCTTGAATGATTAGGGACAACGAGGTTTAATTACCCAATTCTGAGAACGCACAAGCTATAGGAAGCGGAGTAGCAGAAAGAGCGATCGGACCAGCAAGGTACAAGACTAGAAAGGCAGGAAGTTAGTAACTTTTACTGTTTTGATGTTTTTCATTTGTATGTCATTCCCTTACTGCTGATGAAATCCAGGGAAGACCGTATTTTTACGGTATTTTCGGTAATGTGGCAGCAATGACGTATAAACTAGGTATAATTTTCTTTTTCTTTGTTTTTCTTATCTACATTTAAACATGTTAGCAAAACGTCGATACCATCGCTACCACGTCGGTCGTCTGAGCTGAGGAAGCAAAAACACTACAGTATACTGTACTCGACGTCATAGACCATATAGTTAGCGTGAGGCACCAATCGCTCGCATAATGTTTACCTCCAAAAGCAGAGAGAACACCTCTACCTCGCGACAGTTTCCGCGGAGGCGGATTGTCGGTGGCTGGCGGTAGGTCGGCCATCTCCAAAACACGCAGTTCACGTGATCGCCGGACTGAAAAAAAATTACAAAAATAGAAATAACTAGTGGTTGTTTAGAAAACATGACTCAAAGGGGAAACACACGAAAAATCGGAAGTATTTTTCATTCAGGATGAGTGGGATGAATTTCCATTTCCTATTTTCCTATTATTGCTCGTACAAGCGTTCTTTCTGCATGTGAAACCATTTTCTTTCTATTAGAGCAAGTCCAGCCAACAGCTCATAACTGTCGTGTCATTGATGACTTCTTAACTATGTATCCATAAAATCACTTACTTTATTTTGGTAGATCTCGATAATCAAAGGTAAGTTTGAACGGAGAATCCTAGGAAATCCAGAGAATATGTGATCTCTGTTGCAAAATCTCAATTATGCCAAACTTTTTTTAAGCTCTTACGTGTCTTTATTTGGACAACAAATCCATCGAATAGTGGATACGTTGACAAATGTTTGCTCTGTGCATAAAGTAGTGTATGTTTGATAAAGAACTGCAAATAGCTGCGTGAAAAAGCTTGCGGGAGAACGCGAACACTGCAACCAATTTTTCTCCAACAGATGATTAAAAGGAGCATAGGCCGATGTCATCTGGGTTAAATTATAGAATGCATTAGTAGGCAGATAATCAACAGGTATTTTATATACAGTGAGAGAGCGGGATCATTTAGACCGACACCTGCAGGTTTTCTAGGCGAAATGAAATTGTCGGCACTTTGAACACCTGACAAATTGTTAGCAAGAAGTGCGAAAACAAGTTGTCAACAAGCTTCTGAACCGACAACTTGCTGGCAAAAATGGTGATAGCAAGTTGCCGACAAGTTCATATGGCTAACAACTTGCCGGCAATAAACGGTGAAAACAAGTTGTCAACAAGCTTCCAAAACGACGACTTACCGGCAAGAAAAGTGACAACAAGTTACCGACAAGCTCACACAGCCGACAACTTGCCGGCAAAAAAGGTGAAAACCAGTTGTCAACAAGCTTTAGTGCAAGCGAGTTTTAAATGCGATCAGAAATTTGCTCGCCAAATGCTTGCCAGTAAGTTGCTATCAAAGTTTTGAGCAAGAATTTTTCAAATTTTTTGAAGGAATTTCGAAGAAATTGTTCACTAATAGGAAAAAGAAAGTTTGAAAAAGCACTTTGAAAGAAAAAAAAAACCAACAGTCGCTTTAAGTTTCAGCAAATATATCAGATATAAAATTTCTTGTGGTATGTTTCTCATCATTTATTGTATTCTACTCCAACTGTATCTTCAGAGGGCTATTTTGGTACAATATGGCTCCAAAACCCAGGTACGCTGTAGAGTAGACTCAAGGCAATAGCAGAAAACGTAACCCATCCACTTAGCACTCTCCAGAAAATTCTGGATCAAAAACCAAGCAACAAAACATGCAACACAATACAAGACAAAAAAGAACGTGTGTGTCGGGTTATTTTCATAGTAAGCACAGGTGTCGAGAATCGTTGGACAAGTTCCCCGTCCCCGGGGTATCCGATTTCGCGTGATTGGCTCGTTACCTTTGCCGGGTAATGTTACGTCTCCGAGGCGTGAGCTCGGATGCCCCACGAGTTTTTGGACCCGGTAGTTCTACGCCCAGTCAAACAAAGTGAAAAAAAGCGCTATTTATTCATCTATGACCCAAAAGTCAAGGAAGAAGCAAAAATGTCAGAGCAGCGCTGCGATACGGCGATTCATGAAGACCTGGAAGCGTCTTGCCGGGCAGCGTTATCGCCCTTCACGGGTTGTAAATCAGAAGCCGGAAATGAGCAGAGCACTAGAACACGTGAATAAATTTCTACACAACTATAGTAGTCGAGAAAAACAGCGGCCAATGGCAGCGTGGAGCTGCTGGAAACTTGTTGGCTCAGCGCTCGAAATAACAAACATCCAGGTTTTACTCACACACACACAGGTGAGAGAATTAAGCCACCGGCAATCGGGAGTAATCAATTTTTGCTGCTTAGAATCGCTGGAAGGAAACCGCTACAGCTGAAATCGTCAAGAATCGCCAACGACGTGCCTTTCCTGAACGAGAAGTGCACAGCCAGTGAGGACGTCAAAGGACAAAACCACTAAAATCCCTAACCAATCCAGGAGAACCCCAACACTTAGCGCTGGTGGCCGTTCGTCAATGTGGGAAGCGCAAGGACAGTCGGTTTCGAGGGTGCTCTCCTCGAGGATTAGATCTATTATCGCCTATTTGGCACTGCTAGCGACGGTAGTTGAAAGGATGCGCTTTCAGCTGGGAACAAACTGCGAGTTGAGCTGGTAAACTGCGAGGTGACACAGTGTTCGTGGTGGTTATAGTGGTGGTCATGGGATCATACATCGCTCTGATAAGGCAGAGCGCCATGAACACATGGTACCAGGGCAACCAAACATTGAGCAGTATTGAAAAAAAAGAACACCTCTGTCCTGCAAATACTCACAACCGCCCGAACAATATAAACTTTTGGCAAGCACGTTTCAGATCGCATCTGAAGCATGCTCGCTCAGAGCTTATGGACAACTTATTTTCGCCCTTTCTTGCTGGTAAGTTGCCAGTTCCAAAGCTTGTCGACAACTTGTTCTCACGCTTTCTTGCCGACAAGTTATCAGACGCATGAACTCGTCGACAACATGTTTTCACCCTTTCTAGCCGGTAAGTTGTCTGTTTTGTACCATGTTGACGACTTGCTGTCGTAATTTGCTAGCAACTTGCTTACCGTACAAAATTTTCAACAACTTCGCTTTGCCACTCCTTGTCATCAAATTCATGGCGAACATTCTATCGCAGTTGTACCCGAGTGCTCTCAATGGTTACGTCGCATATTACGCTGGAGGGGAAATTAGCCTGCAACTTGCTCATACACTCCCTTGTCGACAAGTTGTACCCACGAATGTTTGTCGACAACTCGCCAACAACCCTTGCAATTAAAGACCGTGCTGGCAAATTCTTCTTGGGTGGAAGTAGTCGACAACTTGTTTTGACTCTTCCTTGTCGACAAGTTGTTGTGAGGGAAAGTTGCTGACAAGTCGTTTTTGAATGGGATGATTACGTGAAATCTGTCGACAACGATTTGCTAGTTGAAAGGTTGTCTGCAAGTTGCCTTGGGGCAAAAGTGGGCTGACGACTTGTTCTTGATGGTTTTGGTAATATCCTAGCTATATCCACATTAATGCCTTGTTTATCCTAGCTATATCCACATTAATGCCAAATTTTCACGACGGTCGAGATGCTCTCCTAAATGAAGGAACGGGGCATATGATACAGCATTGTGACCAGCTTATTGTTGGACCATAGCTCGCCTTACTACTAATACATTGTACATACTCTAGTTTTTTTGCCATAAAAATTAATCTAAAGCTGCTCCTCCTCCCCCTCCCCCACCCCCCCCCCCCCCCAAATATCCTTCTCGCTACAAGGGCTACCGATACAGACATCAGGTGCAATCTTCTAAAGTCGCCTTGCATGATAGATGACGATGTGTGGGCATGCATACACAAGTATTGAGTGAATCTGATAGGAGCAATTTGTGGCGGACCCTATCTTTGGCGCTATCCGTGCCGAATATCCATATCGGTCAACATCCTGGGAAAAAAACCGAAAGAAAAAAACAGATGATTTGTCGAGACCATAGGGGAGAACAAGGGATTGTAGCAAATTTTTGCGAGGAGTTTATCAAGCAGTAATACTGGTCTGCACGAGTTGTTAATTAATTTAAACTTCATCGATCGTTAAGCAGATCAAGCCATTCAGGATCACCAAAATCCACCATTTCTGCTGTGAAGAATGGGGTTATTTATTTGTTTTTCCGTTTGTCTGATTTCTCTAATGATCAGTACCATGGAGAAAACCAGGAGTAAATAAATCTACAAGTAAATTATAGACAAGGAGTCCATAGGTATGGTCTATTAGCCCAAACGTGCACTTAAGGTGACTTTGTCTGCAATTACGACTTTGTCCGCAGAATGCGTCTTGGAGGAGATTTTACTAAATAGCAGTAGGGATACATCAGAGTAGAAGGAATCACACCACAAAAGTATCAAAAAAATGTAAAAATTTGATTATTTGGCCGACTTCGGGACGAGGTCGTAATTGCGGACAAAGTCGATCCAGGTGCCATTTTTGCCCTACCAGACTGTAGGTATGATACAACAGGCAGGTATGATATTAAAATATTATAGGTATTTTTTACGCGGAGAGAAAAAAAAACTCTACTAGTAAGCAAAGCAGTATGTACCCAACTACTGTTTGACTACATTCCCTAACGTCTTTAACACCATGATAAGTGCTGCATCTGTCAGCTTATTGTTAGTACTCCATCGTTGTTTTTATTTGCGGAATAACGTCTGGTTATTCAGCACACCGGCTTACCTATCAATTGGCGGTGCTGCTTCTCCCGGAATGATGACCATCGTAGCATTATTGTGGAGTTGTATTGTCACCTGCAACATGCTGTTAGTTTCTTGTGACGATATGTTGCGAATGGAATTTTATTACCGAGTTTATTAGGGCAACAAAAGGGCAACTGATAAGCCGGGGAAAGGAGTGCTCCCATAAAAAGTGAAACTGCAAAGACGACAGAGCGCTTTAAAGATGTTCAGATGGGCAACTGACACAAAAAGAGTCGGAATGCATTGATGACAAGTCAGATGATTTTAAAAAGTTGGAGTTCGTTGCAGAAATCCGCCTTCGAGACGATTTTTCTCAATAATATGCGGTTTTTCTGGAGGAATACCTCGAAAATTCCTATTTACAAAGAAGTCTGCTCTTCCATCTACAGCTTTTACTATGTGCACCCAAGTGAAAATCTTGGTTGTACATGAACATGGTAAAACTTTTGAGGATAGGCTCCGCCCGTTAGGCTTTGGTTCCCTCGCTAAATCGTTTATTATCATATTTTCGTTGTTGTTACTAATATTTTTACAGCTTTATGTTGCCACTATCCTGTATGTGTGGTCACCCTATTAATCGCGATACTTATCGATTTTGGGC
Source organism: Ancylostoma caninum (assembly GCA_037903475.1). NCBI lineage: Eukaryota > Metazoa > Nematoda > Chromadorea > Rhabditida > Ancylostomatidae > Ancylostoma > Ancylostoma caninum. The sequence goes on along the minus strand of JBAJFG010000166.1, from coordinate 124,334 downwards.
GGAGCGTCGCTGGCGTCACTGCTGCGCGCGCCACCGTCAATCGATACTGTGCCAAAATCGATATCGGCCAAGCGCGGAAAGTTATACTCCATGTCTAGTGTAAAGGTTAATTATTATAGTCTCTGTGGCTTGGTCATGTCCACCTAATAAACGAAACACGCCTTTTTTCATTATAATGTAATTTATTGTAGAGTGTTTATTGTAATACCTCCTTATTGTTCAAACTGTTCAACACAATTTGATAATCTCGCAGCCGAGACCCTGTTCATCACCTGTTTGGACAGGTTAGAACAGGAAACAGAGAGTTGGGAGAAGAATGAGGACGGCGATGTCGATGAAAAGTGTGGATGCGCAGACAATCAAAGCGCCACGTTGCGTATAATACAGCGCGTACTATGGGCTTAAATCGCTGGAGTCTCCAGTTTTTGGGGTAAGGACATGAGAGTATCGCTGGCATCGCCACTACAATCTATTACAAATAATTTTAGGAGCTACAAGAAATCTATGAAAATAGATTTTCGCACAAAAATACTCTGCTTGGCATGTGAAAGGTGACAGACACGTTGCGGACAAAAAATATTTCCTGAACTGAGGGCACTTATTATTCTCATACCACATTCTCACATTAGTTCATGAAAATTATGAAGTTTATTAGTAAAAAAAATTACCTAAAATCTGTCTTATTCAAGTAATTTGTGGATGAAATTGCTGTACAAGCGCCGTACAGATTCCTAAGCTTTCAGCTGTCTATCAAAAAAGAGCTGCAGCAAAGAATGGGAAAGAAAAGAAATCTTGGAGATTTTCGACATTTCTTGCAAAATTCAAAAAAAAATTCAAAAAACAAAAGAAATTTCCACTCTAGTCATTGGACATTCAACTAGTCCTTTGTCAAAATACTGACACTCATACCTTACGCAGCAGGGATACTCCTTGAAATATAAACTTCGGTTTTTTTTTCAACTGAATCTGGAGAGCTTCTCATCTACTTCCTTGTACTCGTGATCCACCATTGTATAGCGCACTCATGTGCATGTAAATTAATAAATAAATGAATAAACAAATAAGTAATTAAATAGGCGAGGATCAAATCTCAAATTATTTTAGACGTCGTCTACGAAAAAAACGTCATAACTTTAGTTAATCAAAGCAGGTTTTTTTTGAAAAAGTTGGGGAGTCGAATTATTCGAAAAACCTAGTGTAATTCAGAAGTATGTAAATTCTAGAAATATCATAACACTTTACTATAGAAAAATGGGTTTTGGAGCGGCGTGCATGGAAAGAAGGACTAGCAAAGCCGTTGGATTGGCCAATTCATCCCAGTGACCAATCGCAGAGCTTGGCCGTTCAGCCCTTTTCGGATACAATGCTCCTTATTCTAAGAAGTCAAATAACGATGAGACTGAAAAAGGCTAGGTTTTTTTTGACAAAAATTCAGAAATTCTGCCAGGATCCCTATTGTTTGTTCGCATTTTTCACTTCTTTGTGAAACGAGTCCTTATAAGGAAGTAGCTGTGAGATACACAAAGAGTAGAAAATTTATGTATATATCTCTGTCCCTTTGTATCTTCCAGTTTACAACGTTCTCGAAGAAAATTTGAGGCCAATAAGGTTCACTGGCTCGTCATCAAATATGCAAGCTGCACGCGGAAGCGGGATTTATTACGTCATGCTATGGAATAGCTAAAAATATCGAATCAGAGGTAGCTTCTGCCAATTCACTAGTTCAAGTACACTAAAAGGTTGATATAACAAAAGAAACAAAGGAAGAGACCGAAACAGGAGCTCCGACCTCTCTAGGAGTTCATGAACACAAGAGGATGGATTTCCTACTTGTTCAATGGGACGTCAATGAAAAGAAGTGAGGACCTTCCTACTGGAAAAACTAGTAGTATACTTTGCTGGAGTGACTGGTCGTAGGAGGTGCCATACGTAGTTGAATATGATGAATTTGATTTTGGGACTTCATCTACCCTGAATAGGCCGGGAAGCTTACTATGGCTTCCCACAAAACCCTCGTAAATCCCATCATATCCTCATGATTATTGAAAAGATTTTATTAACCATTTTTTAAAATTATGGCCATATCTTATATACCATTCGGAAGCGCTGTCTTTATTCTACAAGAAATTCGTTGCAATGCCGTTCAATATCAGAATGGTTGCGAAAAATCCTTACCGCTAAACTGTTCTAAAATCCTAAGCATACCTACAATAATAAGGTGAATTGCTATCAGGATCCTAACGACCATGTTGACTTAGAGCGCGAATTTCTACTCAAGTTCTAGAGAGTTTTCAGAGCTCAATTAAGGATTTTCCACCAGGTATGCACAATTTGGATTACCCAGGGTAAATGTGTCAAAACCACACAAGCTTACTCATCGTCAACATGAGCGTCAACATATTCACATTTCGTCATTATTTTGCTGATCCCTACTATTCTTCGCTGTATTCTTACAGCTTATTCTCTAGTATTCACTACTTCTATTCAGCTGCCAGCCGCCTACAAGGACCAAATCGAAGTAGGAGAGAAGACACCATAGGATTCAAAGGTTAGTTCTTTTCACACATTTTTGTTGTATATGGCCTTCCTGCACTGCTGACGAGTTCCCGGGAAGGCCATATTCGTAGGCTTGTTTCCGTATAGTGATAGGAACGAAACGGAAACAAGTCTATTGCATTTTTTTCCTTTTTATTATACACCAGCCTGATCGTCCGGCTAACGCCGGACTCTCAGGCTTCTTTTCGTGCTCGCTTCGCTCGCATATTTTCATTGTCCTCAGATAAGATTAGTGCAGGTGGATGAACAGACACTATCCACAGAGAAGCATTCTTTACCGCGGTTCATGGAACCATTGACCCACAATGGACAGCTCCCTTCCAACAATTTGTGGTGCCGCATTGCGGTGGAAGTAAATAGTAAAAATTGACCGAGTAAGTGCAAACTGGGATTGGACCTGAACACCGATGCACCCTTATCTCACCGTTGGAACCTGCCTCCAAAGGTTCCTCCTGTTTTGGACGCCGGCGCACACTTGTCACACCTTTGGACTCCACGCGTTTCCCCGCTTTTGGACGCCGACGCACCGTTATCACGCCGTTGGACCCGACTCCAGGCGTTTCCCCACTTTTGGACGCCGGCGCACTCTTATCACACCGATGGACCCGACTCCAGGCGTTTCCCCACTTTCGGACGCCGGCGCACCCTTATCACGCCGTTGACCCAACTCTACGCGTTTCCCCACTTTTAGACGCCGGCGTGCCCTTATCACACCGTTGGACCCGACTCCACGCGTTTTCCCACTTTCGGACGCCGGCGCACCCTTATCACGCCGTTGAACCCAACTCCAGGCGTTCCCCCTATTTTGGACGCCGGCGCGCCCTTATCACACCGCTGGACCCGACTCCAGGCGTTTCCCCACTTTTGGACGCCGGCGCACCCTTATCACACCGTTGGACCCGACTCCAGGCGTTTCCCCACTTTTGAACGCCGGCGCACCCTTATCACACCATTGGACCCGACTCCAGGGCGTTTCCCCACTTTTGGACGCCGGCGCACCCTTATCACACCGTTGGACCCGACTCCAGGCGTTTCCCCACTTTTGGACGCCGGCGCACCCTTATCACACCGTTGGACCCGACTCCAGGCGTTTCCCCACTTTTGAACGCCGGCGCACCGTTATCACACCGTTGGACCCGACTCCAGGCGTTTCCCCACTTTTGAACGCCGGCGCACCGTTATCACACCGTTGGACCCGACTCCAGGCGTTTCCCCACTTTTGGACGCCGGCGCACCCTTATCACACCGTTGGACCCGACTCCAGGCGTTTCCCCACTTTTGAACGCCGGCGCACCGTTATCACACCGTTGGACCCGACTTTAGGCGTTTCCCCACTTTCGGACGCCGGCGCACCCTTACCACACCGTTGGACCCGTCTCAAGGCGTTTCCCCAATTTCGGACGCCGGCGCACCCTTACCACACCGTTGGACCCGTCTCAAGGCGTTTCCCCAATTTCGGACGCCGGCGCGCCCTTACCACACATTTGGACCCGACTCCAGGTGCTTCCCCACTTTCGGACGCCGGCGCACCCTTATCACGCCTTTGGACCCGTCTCCAGGCGTTCCCCCTATTTTGGACGCGGATCAAACCGCTAGCCCACCTCTAACATACTCTATGCTGCAATCCCCATCCTTGTCACTCCTCACCCGTCTGGTCCATCGTCCTCGTTATAAAGGCATACTACCCTTCTCCTTCCTTTTATACGGTCCTGTGATCATAAACTTATCTCACTCATTCCGACCGTGGTGAAAACAACTGCAGGCCATTAACATGTCTGAACATGACAAAAGTGGCCCGAAACACCCTTAAATCAAGGTAAAAACCAAAATTTACCACGTTTTCGTACATAACTCGATGCGCTGAACACAATGGTGTAGGTATTTTCCGTTTTCGATGGCTGGTTCTCGTGCACACACACACACACACACACACACACACACACATGAACTGCCAATTAAGAAGAAGTATGATATTTACCCTGGTTGACCTCACCGATGCATCTAGGCCCAGAATTGTCACCTCTCGTGGATTTAAAGCAGCTTTGAAACATTTGCTGTCCAGTGAAGGGGTGAGCAGCATTAGTTCTCACTCATAGATAGAGGATAGAGGTAGATTTGTAAGAGCAACCTTTATAGGTAAAAAATGAATCTTACTACTGGCAAATCTACAAAATGAGTTGAAAAACCTAATGTTCGACAGAGACACTTAAAGAAATTGCTCCAAGGACACCAAATAAGACCATAGTAGCCCAAGATGGATCCCAGGATGAACGGAATAAGCGCTGGCTGGAATAAACTGATGTGTGGGGGCGCGAAGACTCTGAACCCACTCTCCATCATCGCTGTACTGCCTTATTCATGAACGTTTCGCATGCGATAATCAAGCTCAACTGCGATTCATCCTACGATTTCTGGGCCATTCCCCACCTATCCCGGAATAAAACCAGGATTTTCTATTTCCTTCTAGTGCAAAGCGGCTCAGGAATCAAAAGTGGCAGTGGAGAAGTGGCTGAAGAGTGTTAGTTGCCTCGAGAACAAAGTGCTAAACTGAGGTATTGGCGCTCCCATGCGTGGGAAACCGGGACGGATTCGAAGAAGAGGTTGGTTGTCGGTTTGATCAGATGTGTTCTAGATGATCTGGCGATGAACCATAAACAAGGACTAACCTCAAAATCCTATGGAAATCGCTCCACGTTTCTGGAATATCCGTGCTCGATCCAGATTTCATCCATGTCTGTCTCCATCCTTAATGTTGTTTTCTTAACTTTTCCGCCCTTACCGGGAGGAGAGCAGCTCACTGAAACTCTCAAAAGCTCTTCTCTTCGTTTGCTCTCACGCTATCCACATCGCTTCACCTCAAAGCAGCAAAACGTCCCCGACTCATTAGCGGTTTCTCGGGAATTACTACGGTGAGAATTTGGTTGGAACTGAGGGAATATTGCCAAGTTGTTGGTGCAGATGAGGAGGAAAGCACAGCCCTACGAACTTTTTTCCAACTTTATCCTGAAAAGTTAGCATATTTCCGAAGTTCTAACAAGTTTTTAGCTGATTTTTGAAAAAGGCACTTTTTGCAGATGGCTGCAGCATCCTTGTAATTGACGACGGAGTTAGGCCTGAACACGTCATTGTCTTCCTTGAGATTTCTGTCACGCAGCTTTCTTTTTTTCCGAAATGTGATATTCTGGAAAATATCTTTAGTAAGTATAGAAATTTGCGAAAATTGTATACGAAATCACCTGGATGGGAAAAATCTCTGCCGAGCATGTGTTTCGCACAGCGCATACCTTCCTGGATATGGCCCGGCATATGTAGTTCATTGAGTAGGTACGTATGTTTATTACATGGAAAACCCATGCGAAGATAAAAAAACAAATCAAACTACAAAAAAATTGAAAGACGATCATTCCAATTTTTTTTTACATTTACATTTACTTGCCGATCAATATTTTACAATATGCGGCACCTCAATAGATCAATCCATTCCTTTTTCGTCATGACTCTCGCTGTGCATTGTCAGTTACATGTTCCGAGTAGTGTTTGGAAATCATCACGCCAACGTGTCATCGGTCGGCCAACAGATTGTTTTGAAAGAGGACGCCATTCCATGAGCTCCTGAGACCATTTCACATCGGTTGATCTGGCAAGCTTCCAACCATGAGCCCATTTCCTTTCAACTGCACTAGTTAACACGTCTTTGATCCTAGTGACTCCGCGCAACCAGGCATTCGTCTTCTTATCCGGAAGTCGTACTCCAACCATGCGGCGTTCCATTCGTCTTTGTGCCGAAGCAAGTTTATGGATATATGCAAACGCCCAGTCACTCACCATTCCAATTACTTGAGTAAAATAGGTAATTGCCAAGGTGAGAAAATATGATTAAAATGGACTCATAAGACCACTGTAACTTACCCGACATGCGTGCGAATGAGCTCATTTTAAGTAGAATGACTTGCTTTTCACAATTTTTGATAAATTCGGAATCCACTCGATTAACAAAAAACTGATGCCGAATGTTGCCTTCAGGTCTGGGAATGACTATTTTATTAGACCCGCCCCTAGTTTTGGTTGGCACTTGACATTTTCGTTATTTCATCTCCAGCTCTTATCCAGTTCACAGCACCTATACGATGCTATGTTGTTAGATCAAATGAATTCTAACTGGTTTATTGTCAGCCTTGTCTCGTTAGCGGCATCAACGAAAGTTATTTTGTATACATGCAGTGGACGTCAGTGGCGGTGGCCCATCCGCGGCCTCGAAAGGGACGCCGCGCAACCGCACCGCGCGCGCCATAACCGATGTCTTCTGCTGCTGTTATGCTACTTCTAGCAGCTTTTCTACCCGCTTTAAAGATTTTCGACTGAATCGGGAAGAAAAACCTCCAGGAATAGCATTCCAGGGGCAGACGACATCGATTCCTGTGCGCGTGGCTCGGTTACGTGGCGTCCTTCTCGAGATCGCGGATGGGCCACCGTCAATGACGTTCACTGTAGTTTGTTCATTCGGACGGTGCACTTCACGTACCGGTCTGCACCGCGGCAATGTTCTAAACGGAGCAAGGAGATACGTCTCTCACATTCATTTTCATTGATCCCAGCAGCTGATTAGCGTGTCACCTCGCTCCAATGCCAACCGCGTGGAAGGCCGGTATAGTCTGTCCGAAACGACGAGTCCGCCCACGCACGCGGGGATGGAGAGGCGGCGCGGCTGGGACGGATGCTGTTGGCTGCCACATCGTCCACGTCACAGCCAAATCATTGGTCAATACTATGAAGATAACGATGAAACGTGATACGCAGATCAGGGATGATGACGTGGAGTGCTGGCAAACGTGGCAGCTTTTCGATCCCCGCGTGCGTGGGCGGACTCGTCGTTTCGGACAGACTATACGTGGGGTGCACTGTCTAAATGGACAGACTATATAGAATTGGTTTCTTCACTTTTGCTCCTTGTTTCTGGCACCTATAGCGTTGAGGGGTGGATAGGACAACTGAATCTCCAATTCGCTCAATCGGCGTGAAATCTAACCACTGATTTGTCGCCTATTGCTCCGCATTGAAGAGAGTAAAGAGGCTCGCAGCCTTGCTGAGAACCTTGGCATCTTCGATAATGTCTTGTCTCCTACAGATTCGATAACCTCACTAAGCTATTTGTAGCGATGCAGAAATAAGACCTAAATAAGGCCGCCGCAGAACGTGAAAGTTGGTTTGCTGACCCGTTTTCGTTCCGTCATGTATCCATGAATCCTAGGCCTGAGCGCCAGTTATCGTGCTGACGAGCATGAGAGGTTTAGATCATTTACATGACATTTGTTACGGAGTAAACATCGGTGCAACTGCGGACCCAGTGCAAAGGCTACGTACTTACGAACTGCTACAAACCACTCGCACATAGCCTTTCAACTGAGAATTTGATCTTTTGCAACGCGATGTCTAATCCGAGGTGAATGCCCGGTATTGGTACTCAAATTGGACGTTTTGTAGCACCCATGGTTGTCATATTCTCGTCCTCGTTCGTCCATTACCGTCCACCTTCTATGGATTATTTGCTTCAGTCCGGCATCACCTCAACCAAGGGTTAAAAAGTTACATTGTGTGATCATATAAAGCATAGCTGATATCGATCCCTGATACTCCATTGGGAGCGATCCATGGTCGTTCAAAGAAGCATACTGTGGCGCTGTCGAACAATCGCGAACAACCTTCTTGGAAAAGAAAAACTTAGACTGGAAAATCAACTATGCTGGAATTAAACTTTTTTTATTGTTTTCTGATCATATACGTGTAACCTCAAGAGAACTAGGATCATGAGGCATTTATTATGTACAGACTTGGGAAATTTATCATTTCACTTCTCGATTTCGAGCAAAACAATTATGAACTGGACTTAACAAGACAAGAACTCAGTGGACATACAAAAATAAGACTATTTTCAGAGTTGGCAGTGAAAACCGATGTAACACGGCCAGATATATACAAACCTTCATAGAGTGGAGGTCAAAAAACAAAAGTAAATCACAGATAGCTAACAATAACCGAACAGAATCTTTCAATTCTCCAAAATAACAACTAGAAACCCTAAGAAAATTCTATGGCACTCTGAGAAAAAGTCATGAATCATACAATTAACACAAACAAAACAATCTAAAACACGATTTGGCTCACCTGCATTCAAAGGCGCATTATTCTGCTGAGATCATTCGGAAGTGAAAACCCTCTCAATGCACGTAATGCTACACCTTCAACTCATTTTTCAAAGATCTTTCTATGCGAACTTCTTCGATCACACCGTGTACCACGTCACGCAACCTCGCTTCGTCAGCTCCCGCTGCTGCTAGGCCAAAATGGGCAGCACGGCGAGCCGCTTCACGTGGATGAACACACTGTAAGTGTTACGACATACAAAAAATTCAAAATAAAGAGGAGTGCTGGAAATTTTGATGCTGATGTTTTCCATGAAAATGTGCCTTCTACATAAAATGTACTATGACATCCAACTTATGACATGTCACACCATATGAACTTCAGAACAAGCATAGTAAAAGTGTGCTTCTCGAGGATATATGGAACTTTTGTGGCCTGGAACATGCTTTAAGGCAATGTCTTGTCCTCTTCGATCTTTCCAGCAATTTATTGCATGATATGCAGTGGAAATTCGTGATTTCATGATTTCACTGGTGATTTCAGTTCAATGCCAGTATATTCATTCATTCATTTATTACATTGTAATAGTTTACAATGCGACCCTTCGAAAGAAGGTACATAGAGTTAAGTATACAGTACATAGAGTTAAGTATAGGAAACTCCAAACGTACGCAGACAAGAGTCGAGATCGCGGCGCGGCTCTCTTGGGCAGAGACGCAGGCGCACACTATGCTGAGCTCCCGTGACCCTGCCCAAGAGAGCCGCGCCGCGGTCCTGTCTCTTGACTGCGTCCGTTTGGAGTTCTCTGTATATGATGTATGATTTGGAAGATTTAGAAAGAGGTCCAAAAGAAGAAAAAAGTTTTGAACAGAAATAGAACAAATAAGCTCACCACTTCATGTCGTTGACAGTGCGATCGTTTAGAAAACAGTTTTCCACATATACCACAAGAGTAAGGTCGCTCTCCGCTAAACTGTCCAATCAGAAACAAGCAAAAGTACATGGGAATATGCGAGACAATAAAACCTACTTATGTGTTCTTTCATGCATTTTTAGGGCAGAATTCGAATGGAAAGACTTTCCACAATCCCACGTACAAACATAAGGTCTTTCTCCTGAAGTGTGTGAATATGTAAATCGATGTCAGACAAAGAAAAAAAAAGAAGAAAAGAGGAAAAGGGAACTCACCTGTATGAAGTCGTATGTGGCAGGTCAAGCCGCCTTTCTGTGAGAATCGCTGACCACAATGTGGACATTGGTGTGGTTTTGCACCCGTATGAGATCTTCGATGCTCCTCGATTTTAGAAGGATACTGAAATCGACTTTATTTAGTAAGGAAGGTTAATACGATTGAAATTTTAGCTCTTACCCTGATAATTTTGCCGCAATCTTCGCATTCATAGATCGTTAACGGTCTCTTTAACCGTCCATTACTTCTCCGTGCAACTTTATTCACAACAAAATCAATGTGACGTTGTTTTGCTAGTCGCATACGAACATCGTTAGCGGATTTTGACTAAAAAATCAAAAATGAGGGAATCTAACAACACTGCACGACAAATATGCACAAAAAACAGACAAAAACTCACGCCAGACGGTATAGACTCCTCGATATAAACATTATCGCCCTGTACATTTTGATACTCGTAAGGAGCACCTTCAACCAGTAATTCTCCCCCTTCTCCCTCATCGTAGATTTCGTATGTAGCACCATCCTCATCAATGTGGACCATTTGTGTACCTCTCGACTAAAATATTTATGAACTTGGGTTAGAGCTCCTACCGCTTGATCAAAAAGAAGCTACCATGTGCTGCTCATCGAGTATTTCCTGGTCTTCAACAACTGCTATGTCCAGGCCATCTTCAACGTTCTGATACACCCCAACCTGGAAAAGTAAGAGGTAGAACTCAGTGAACACATGTAACGGAAGAATCGAAATCCCTAGAAAACTCACCTTCTGATATCGTCCATCTCCTTGAACATACATTTCTAGCTCACCTATCATCTGCAAAGACTATACTTGCAGTCTATAGTAAAAATTTAGTCGTGAATTTGAAAACAAAGACGCACCCCATTTTCTATAGAGATATCTTGTTCTAATAATGGCATCCCTACTGAAGGATTAGCATCGTTAACAACTGATAACTGTAGAGTTTCGTCTCCTTGCGAGACATCGATAACCTCCAAAGGCTGCTCATCTTCTGTTACAGCAACAGGCACAGACTCAGACTCTCTACGAGAATCCATTTGCTTCATGTCCATTTCGCGATGTTGGAGTTCTGATTGAGCAGCCTGAAAGGTGCGATCGTCAAGAGGGTAGTCTTGCTCATTTCTGAAACCAAAACTGCCTTGATAAAGCCTTAAAACAAGCTTGCACTGCTTGCCCCAGTTAATGAACAATCATTGGGCTAGCGGAGGATAAATAAAAAAGATTTCACAGAATTTTGCAGCGGTGTGATCATGCAATTTGTGCTTGTTCGATTGTAATAACGACTTCGTCCCCAAAATGAGTCATGAGTCAAAGCTTTGCCCCCAGAATGGAGGTCCCTCTTTTAGGAAAAGAGTATGCATGGCAGAAATTGGGGTAGTAAACATTTTGCCTTAGAAATTTTGCCTAGACTGGTAATAATGGAAGCCAAATTGTTGGGTACGAGCGGTTCATCTATTTAGTGCCGGGGTTTGAATATGTGATGAAACTCTTTAGCGTCACCTCGTAAATAATAAAGGCAGAACGGGGCCCTGTATTGAAAACTTCACCGTAAAGATAGGCAGGCACTGACAAGATGCACTTCACATGCTAACTCAGTGAACTAGTTAAAAAGAAAATCCACAAGATGAAAAGTTAGAGTTAGTCAGAGTCCATATATTCCTTCTCAGCTCTCAGACTACTTCATATCAATTTCCTTGAAAATGGGAAAGGAACGGAACCGCTGCTATATAATAAAAGGAAGTGTTTCGAAAAAGTAGAAACATGAAAGGGTTCAGAAACGATTTCAACTTTTCCCGACTCCCGTACTATATATCTGGGAAGAAAAGAAAAAAAAAGATAGTTCGAAAGAAAAACATCAAAGAAAAAGGAAATAAGACTTTGGTACCTGTTGTGGATCCTGCTCATAGATATCTTCTTCTTCATATACAGGAACAACAATAGAGTTTGCAATAATATCTCGTAGCCTAACCTCATCATGCATTTTTCGTTGGAATTCAACAGGCTAAAATGAGAGTCACATGTGATCTAAAATGTTACCTAGGGTAAATGACAGGGTAAATATTCGTAATGATTGACTTCACACACTACCTGGAGAACATGGCCTAAATCACCAAAATTTTACTGCAGAAACAAACCTGATCTGGGGAATGTGCCTGCTTATAGTGTGCTGCTAAAGAGCTGTGGGCTATAGCAGGAAACCCACATACTGCACAACTGAATGGGAAATTGTGAAGATGTCTGCTCCATATATGACTTTCCAATAGTTCAAGACTTGCTGAAAAAAAAAGCAGTTGAGAAAAAAATGAAAGTGCGACGATCATCTCGACCTATTTTTTAAACATTACGCTATTTAACCAAAAAAAAAAAGAATCTAAAGAAATTAATGAATGGAAAAACCATACACATAATGAGAACTCACGTTGTTCAATTGTACATTCTGAACAGCGAAAAACAACAGGGTATTCAGTCATAACTTCTGTAGAAAAACTCTAATAATTTGCCAGCTTTTACTGAACAATTAATGCTGAGCGAGACGTTGTGTTGTCTGTGCCATGTGAAGTTGCAGAAGAACTCATATATTTCACGTCACGTGCAGAGCTTTTGGTTAAACGCGCCGCGCTGGCTGTTTGCACAGGTTATAACCGGGAGCAGTAGCATTGGGATAGAAAAGGGGTGTTGGTGTCAGAATAATGTGTGGATGTGGAGGAACAACAGAGTTGTCGTATGTGGTGCAGCCGGTGCTGCGGGCCTCGACTACTGGACTCTTCTGTGTTTGTACTGTCCAGATAGAAATATTAAGCACAGGCCGGTCACTTGCCCACGGTACAGCGTTTTGGTTTTGTGAGTATGATGCAGTTCTAAAGCTGAGGAACAGATGAATTGATTTTTGGTCTTGGCGCATATCTCTGACTTCTTGCGGGATGCCTATGGCATATGGCAAAAGGTACCGCAGCGCAATTGTGTTAATTATGGTATCTGGTCATTCTGGATGACCATATAATTTACGGCACAAAGGTCTGCTGGTGCCCACCCATCCAAAACACTTATGTACTAATCTATTGTGGCCCTGCTAGCAGGTCGATTACTGAGTTTCTATTCTATCTGTATTCTTTTCCTCTCGTCATGGGTTTGCGCGTGGAAAATTCTACCCTATTCCCAAATTTCTTGCTCCTCTTCACCCTTATTTTCTTCTTCTAGTTATATTGGGGTATTCCGTGCTCATTCTTTTACATGAGCATGCGGATAATACAGAAATGAGAAATCTTTTAATTTTTCTAGAAGCGCGCTTGATTTATTGACATTCCGACAAGGGCTTCCACTGCATAGGTCTTGCAGTGTCATAGCTGAAATAATCGTGGAGTTCTATAGTCCGTTCCAAAAACGACGGTAGTTGAGTATTCGTGCCAGTGACATGCATTTCTCGTCTGCCTCTCCGAATACGGCACTATTTCCCGCATTCTCTCATTCTCTAATTTCTGCGCAACTACGTTTCCCCGTGAAACACATATACACCATGGTGGTATAACATTAGCTTGGTGCAAATTTTTTGTCATTCCTCCTTTACCGGCTTTATTTTTTTCCACCACTTTATCAAAATACAACCTTGGCAAGCGCTATAATATCTATTATCAGTAGAGACCACCACTTACTTTATGAGCAGGTCCCTGACGCCCTATGTTCAGAACATGAGAAGCTGCAGAGCAGAAACATCAGAGACTGCCATTGAAAACCGAATGTTTTTGTCACTTTGACTAAAAATTTAGAAAACGATTTAAACATTCGGATATTCGCGAATAAGAAAGCGCTAAAGCTCTTCTTTCTCAGGTAATGGGTGTCAATGGTCCCATTCCTAGAGTAATCGGGGAGCTCTACTGGTACTTTGTGATGATACTTTTGCTATGGTCCCATGTGGTTGCTCCATAATTCTTTTGTTCCTTGCCTTGATTGCTTACTATATACTTTCGAAGGAAAAAAAAGGATTTTTGGATGCAAATCTCCGTTTTCGCTCGTGTCGGGATGAAGCCCGTTCAACAAGATAGCCAGTTGTTGCTCGGAGGCGGAGTCGGATCGAGACAGTCTACCCTGCGGCAGTGGCGCCACCCGGCGGCGGCTACGTGACAAGAGGTACGCTGCTGGTCGGTGATTGGTCGATTCATGTGCGCGTCGCGGCTGCAGCCTTCGAGGGTACGAGCAGTTCTGCGTGGATATGGACAAATTTCAGACTGATAAAGATGTATGCAGATAGATACTGCGGCCTGTGGTGGTTGCGCAACAGAACGTACTGCGCTTGGGGTTGATAAAATGATATGCAAATAAATAGTGCTTGGACTCTGAAGGCTGCGCAATAGCAGGTATGGTGCTTGGTTGATAAGAAATGGGATACAAATAAATAATAGGTGCTCCGAGGATTGCGCAACAGAAGTTATTTTGGAAAGTGTTGAAAATTTTGGTTTAAATTTTTTTCTCAATTTGTGGGCGGTTCCGTATCGCTTCAGTATCACTGGATTTGAGGTCGTGATACGGCGGGCATAAAAGAGGCTACGATCTCAGTGCGCATTCTGAGGTTAGCGCGTATCATGATTCGCCTGCTTTTTCTCCTTTTCTACCTTTTTTGCTCATTGACTATGTCCTTTGTTTTTGGAATTTTACTGTTTGGATACTCGTTTCCATGTGTTATTGCGGTTTTATACTAAATATGATTTAGATCCAGAAATGAGTAAAAAGCTCACCTTCGAAACATTCGACTGGGAGGAGGATCGCGACTTCCATGACGGGATCGCGCTAAGGAACTGAGGAAGGAAATTCTAGAGATATGGAAGGAAAGAGGGGTTGAGGTGAGTATTTGTTAAAATATGAGATTGTGGTTCGGTTAATAATTGATTAAAATACTAAAACAAATAATTGTATTTTTTGGGAAAAGAAGGATGCGATCAGTGTGAAGAGCTGATCTTATGGCTCAACGACCAGGCTGGAATTTCCAGCCGATACGAGAAGATGTGGAGTGAAGCAATTGCAAAATGCTTCAAGGAAGGAAAAATAATGGAAGCCATGAAAGAGAAGTTGGACAGAAGGGAAAAATTATATCGCCAGGACGTGACGTGGCAGGGGCTAAGGGTGGCAGTGATGGAAGAGGTAATAATGGTTTACTACGATATAAATTGTAAATAATATGTGATTTTGTTGTTTTCAGAATACAAAATTAATGAAGGAGGAGATCGCAAAAGAAAGGGGAAGGGGAATGGAAAGCGAGAAGGTAGTCGAATGGATGCAGAGAGCGCAGAAGAAAGTAGTGGGAGAAAGAAAGCGATTGGATGACTAGAAATGGTATACGTTAGTGCTTCTGTGCCTATCGTGGGCTTTGTTTTGCTCTTACCTCGGAACTGTGGAAATTAATGGCTTTTAGTTTCGATGTTGTGATGAGTTATTTATTTTTATTCAAATTCGAATAAAGATTTTTTTGGTAGAAAGCGTTGTTGTGTGGGTTACTTCGCGGTAGTAGCTGGGATTTGGTTCAACTGGGTGTCAACAAGTGGCTTGCGTGCCTGATCGAAAAAAAAGAAAATGGGTTCTACTTACATTTTGTACATTGCTAGCACTGCCGACAGAGTCCTTGAATTTATTTTCGAGATAAAACGGGAAACAATAAAGAATTTATGAATAAATGGAAAAAGGAGTATAAAAAAATGAATATATTAGTGGTGCAACAGCAATTTCTCGGTATGAATGAAAAAAAGGGGGGAGGATGAGGGATCTGTAATAAAAGTGGAGGAAACGGGAAATAATGGTGGAAAGAAAGAAAAAAAAAGGGGGAGGAGGAAGAATTATCTCGGAATCACGGAATCACGGAATAGTATCTCGGCTAGAAAAAAATTGAAGGAAAAAAATAGTGTGGGGAATTGGTAGAAAAAGGGGGGGGTTAGGTGGTTTGGTGAGGTTGTGTTAGGAGAATCAGGGAATCACGGCATCACGGAATATTATCTCGGTTAAAAATGGAAAATAAATTATAAGCAGTAATGCACGAGTAATTTTCTTTTACGTTAAATTACGTAGGAGACTAGGGGTGCGGCTACGGCGGATTTAGTATGAATTAGGTCCAAATTCATACCATAAAACCAAAATGTGGGAGTTATTTGGGTAAACTAAATAAAAAGGGAACAACCCGGGAGTCAAGTTAAAGGATTGTGCACGTCCTTAACTTGAATCCTTCTACCCGTGATTGTGGGGTCTTGTAATAATAATAACTAATAATGTATATATAAATACTCTATCTTTAATGCATCAAAAGGGTAGTGAGAAAAGGGGCGTGGCTTCGTGAGAAGCAAGGGGAAAGGAAGGGCCGCCGGTCGCCAGGCCGTTTCCCGCTCGTCTGATGCTTGGCTCCGCCCACGTTGGCTTGCGGGCTCGACATGTATATTATTTCTTATCACTCCTACCACGATACCTTCCATTGCACATCCTTCAGAGGCCGAGCACTGTTTATTTGTGCATTATTTTTTTATCATTTCAAGCACCAACACTCCGTTGCGCAATCCTCAGAGGCAGCGCTACCTACCTGTGTAACATTTTTATCAGTCCAAGCATCGTACTTTCTGTTGCGCAACCCAACACGGTGCCGCGTTATTTGCCTCTGTAGCATTTTCATCATTCTAACTACCGTAACCTGTACCCCACTATTCGCATAGTGCCACATTATTTGTTTGTGCATGCTTGCTGCAGCAGAATCTTTCAACAGGTGCAGAACATCCCATTGCTTACTGCAGTCGTCTCGTGAACAAGCACGAAAAGAACTATTCTGTAATTGAGCTGGAAGCCCTAACGATAGTTTTTGCACTTAAGCACTTTTACCCCTACGTGGCCAATACAACAATCACACTAATCACCGACCATGCTCCACTGAAATGTATCGGTCAGATCTGGTAGGCAGACTAGCCAAATATCAGGGTCCGTAGTAAACTCATCATTACGGTCAGATAATCTTACCTAGCCGCTCATTGCCTCTATGAGCTAGCTCATCTAGGCGATGAGAGGAGGATAATGACGAGGTATAGCGAGTTGGTCGCGGCTGCCTCTCTCAGGCGATCACTGAGAGCAACTCAACTCAAATAATCAGTTGGTCTGACTCATGATCGCTGCGATGAGGGCTAGACAGCCGCGAAAATAGTGTTATGAGCCGCGGAGGGCTTTGTAAGTTGCTCGGAGCAACTTACGAAAAAATGTCAGGCGACCTGTAAAATATTGCATGCAACTGCGTGAAACTGCGTAGCAGCCCCTTAAGCAGCCCCGGAATGTGCCCGCAGGGCGCGAAGGTTTTGGTTTGGCCTTAATTTAAACTAATTTTTAATTTGTGAGAAAGTGTTAGATTTTGGTGGCCAGAATGTAACTCAGGGTCCAACGGTGTGATAAGGGTGCGTCGGCGTCCAAAAGTGGGGAAACGCCTGAAGACGGGTCCAACGGTGTGATAAGGGTGCGCCGGTGTCTAAAAGTGAGGAAACGCCTGGAGACGGGTCCAACGGTGTGATAAGGGTGCGCCGGGGTCTAAAAGTGGGGAAACGCCTGAAGCCGGATCCAACGGTGTGATAAGGGTGCGCCGGCGTCCACAAGTGGGGAAACGCCTGGAGACGGGTCCAACGGTGTGATAAGGGTGCGCCGGCGTCCAAAAGTGGGGAAACGCCTGAAGTCGGGTCCAACGGTGTGATAAGGGTGCGCCGGCGTCCAAAAGTGGGGAAACGCCTGGGTCGGGTCCAACGGTGTGATAAGGGTGCGCCGGCGTCCAAAAGTGGGGAAACGCCTGAAGTCGGGTCCAACGGTGTGATAAGGGTGCGCCGGCGTCCAAAAGTGGGGAAACGCCTGGAGTCGGGTCCAACGGTGTGATAAGGGTGCGCCGGCGTCCAAAAGTGGGGAAACGCCTGGAGTCGGGTCCAACGGTGTGATAAGGGTGCGCCGGCGTCCAAAAGTGGGGAAACCGGAGTCGGGTCCAACGGTGTGATAAGGGTGCGCCGGCGTCCAAAAGTGGGGAAACGCCTGAAGTCGGGTCCAACGGTGTGATAAGGGTGCGCCGGCGTCCAAAAGTGGGGAAACGCCTGAAGACGGGTCCAACGGTGTGATAAGGGTGCGCCGGCGTCCAAAAGTGGGGAAACGCCTGGAGACGGGTCCAACGGTGTGATAAGGGTGCGCCGGCGTCCAAAAGTGGGGAAACGCCTGAAGGGTCCAACGGTGTGATAAGGGTGCGCCGGCGTCCAAAAGTGGGGAAACGCCTGGAGACGGGTCCAACGGTGTGATAAGGGTGCGCCGGCGTCCAAAAGTGGGGAAACGCCTGGAGACGGGTCCAACGGTGTGATAAGGGTGCGCCGGCGTCAAAAGTGGGGAAACGCCTGAAGCCGGTCCAACGGTGTGATAAGGGTGCGCCGGCGTCCAAAGTGGGGAAACGCCTGGAGACGGGTCCAACGGTGTGATAAGGGTGCGCCGGCATCCAAAAGTGGGGAAACGCCTGGGGTCGGGTCCAACGGTGTGATAAGGGTGCGCCGGCGTCCAAAAGTGGGGAAACGCCTGAAGTCGGGTCCAACGGTGTGATAAGGGTGCGCCGGCGTCCACAAGTGGGGAAACGCCTGGAGACGGGTCCAACGGTGTGATAAGGGTGCGCCGGCATCCAAAAGTGGGGAAACGCCTGGGGTCGGGTCCAACGGTGTGATAAGGGTGCGCCGGCGTCCAAAAGTGGGGAAACGCCTGAAGTCGGGTCCAACGGTGTGATAAGGGTGCGCCGGCGTCCAAAAGTGGGGAAACGCCTAAAGTCGGGTCCAACGGTGTGATAAGGGTGCGCCGGCGTCCAAAAGTGGGGAAACGCCTGGAGTCGGGTCCAACGGTGTGATAAGGGTGCGCCGGCGTCCAAAAGTGGGGAAACGCCTGAAGTCGGGTCCAACGGTGTGATAAGGGTGCGCCGGCGTCCAAAAGTGGGGAAACGCCTGGAGTCGGGTCCAACGGTGTGATAAGGGTGCGCCGGCGTCCAAAAGTGGGGAAACGCCTGGAGTCGGGTCCAACGGTGTGATAAGGGTGCGCCGGCGTCCAAAAGTGGGGAAACGCCTGGAGACGGGTCCAACGGTGTGATAAGGGTGCGCCGGCGTCCAAAAGTGGGGAAACGCCTGAAAACGGGTCCAACGGTGTGATAAGGGTGCGCCGGCGTCCAAAAGTGGGGAAACGCCTGAAGACGGGTCCAACGGTGTGATAAGGGTGCGCCGGCGTCCAAAAGTGGGGAAACGCCTGGAGACGGGTCCAACGGTGTGATAAGGGTGCGCCGGCGTCCAAAAGTGGGGAAACGCCTGAAGTCGGGTCCAACGGTGTGATAAGGGTGCGCCGGCGTCCAAAAGTGGGGAAACGCCTGAAGACGGGTCCAACGGTGTGATAAGGGTGCGCCGGCATCCAAAAGTGGGGAAACGCCTGGGGTCGGGTCCAATGGTGTGATAAGGGTGCGCCGGCGTCCAAAAGTGGGGAAACGCCTGAAGTCGGGTCCAACGGTGTGATAAGGGTGCGCCGGCGTCCAAAAGTGGGGAAACGCCTGAAGTCGGGTCCAACGGTGTGATAAGGGTGCGCCGGCGTCCACAAGTGGGGAAACGCCTGGAGACGGGTCCAACGGTGTGATAAGGGTGCGCCGGCATCCAAAAGTGGGGAAACGCCTGGGGTCGGGTCCAATGGTGTGATAAGGGTGCGCGGGCGTCCAAAAGTGGGAGTGATGGGGCCACCACTGTGATAAGGGTGCACCGACGCGCAAAGGTGGGGAACGCATGACGGTCCAGCGTTGTGATAAGGGCGACCGCGTCCAGAAAAGGAGGTTCGTCGCAACCTAGGTAAACTTCTTCGCGAATTGTGCCCTGGCACCCGTTCAGGCTATTCCTTCTACCTATATGACCTAGGTGCACGTTATTCCAATCCGTATTTCTCTCCTCATTCCAGTCCATTTATATCTGAATCACCCCACCCTTCACTCTGTTTTTATACATGGGCAGACTCTTATCACTTGAGTTACCACAACAACATACTAAAGATAGATTATTTCAAGAGAGCATTTCCGCTGAATCGGCTACGTCCAAATAACAACGGCCACTAGGGCCAATCAAAAGAAATTACTTCTCCCACGTGAAGGAAGGCTACCGCTCACGCGATCAGAGCTCTCCAAAAGTCGATAGACTTACTCGGGAGGATACAGGATCTACTAAATCTGTCCACCTTTTTTTCTGCATCGTATGCGGAGTATACGAGCGAAGCGAGCATCAGTAGACGTCTGGAAGTCCGGCGTCAGCCGGACGGCCAGACTGGTAATAATAAAAATAAACAATTAAAAATAAACTAATACAACATTTTCATTTGTATTGTAAAGTAATTTCGAAAATTTGGAGACCCATTCTCGGGAGGGGGGGGGGCTTGCCGTTGTAGGGCTGCATTAGACAAGGACAAAGAAGCTAATAAAGAGAACTGCGGTTTTCCTCTCAGCGTGAATGACGTTTGAGAAGACATTTGGCGCTAATTTGTAAATTTTTTGATTTCTTTTTGACAGCATTTTTCTCACTTCTCAGTCACAATTGATCCTTTTAATGGGTCCCAATACTTTTGCCAAGCGATCAGTATATTTTCCACATTGAGGTAAATACGGGTCTACGATGCTCCTTACCCTCATTTGCGGCTCTAATAGGCACAAAACAAAAACGAGGACACTGGAGCTCTGACAACTACTTCAGGGTTTTTCATAAAGAGATCTACAAGAGCACGTGGAAAACATGGATCACTAATATTGCTTCTTTTTCATTACTTTTAAATTATGGATGTGTTAGGGATTTGAATTGTGGTCAAGTCAAATCTTTGGTCTCAGGAAGTATTTATATTCTGTTAATTCAGAAGTGACACCTGGGTTGACTTTGTCTGCAGTTACGACTTCATCACGAAATTAGCCAAGCAATCTAATTTTTACACTTTTTTGATATGCATGCGGTGTGATTGCTTCCACTTTAATGTTTTCCTACTGCCATTCTGTAAAATCTCTTGTCAAACGCATCCTGGGAACAAAGTCATAATTGCAGACGAAATCGACCCAGGCGCCACTTCTGAGCTAACAGACCATACATATGTTTGCTATTTTTTTAGCTAGCTCAGCTGTTTCGAATACATCTTCCCGTGTTTTTAGAAATCACTCTATTTTGTGCAGCATTTACTATTGATATTGTTTCATCATTTTTCTGTATATTTTGACTGATTAGGCTCTCTTAAATTACTATGGACGACTATGTAATCCCGCATTTGTTGTTTGATCTCATTTTTAATTGGAAGTCGAAGTATAAGTTTGTAGTCTCATTAATGTCTCAGTGCTCACGAATGAAATCAGAAACGATAGAACGATGTTCCTCCTGCAAGAAAATCGATTCCAAGATCACGGAATCTCAATTTTTTTGCAATTTTGTTTTCTGAGCTCATCAAAAGATGATTGATGCACTATGGTTGCTAGAATAGAGCAAAGTACAATGACACACCATTCGAAGGGTCAAACGCATCTAGAACTGTAGTTTTAGGTGCAAAAGTGGCCCGCCACACCGAGGGGTCCATGAGGGGGGGGGAACCTTCATACCCGCAATTGAGAAATGGTCAAGATGATTATGATGACCTGGCAACAATATAGTATGATAGAATTTGTGACTTCGAATATGAGTAGCGAAGAGAGATTGTCTTTGAACGAACAAAATGATGTAGCTCAGAGCTTGAATCTCAAAAATTGTGATTTTCTTTAATCTTCATTGCCACTGGAGTGAGCAAGCGCTCCATTTCCATAGAAGAAAATCTGTGCTGTAGCAACAGCATAGAAAGCTCTCTCGATCCTCACGAAATTATCGCGTACGCTCTTCAACGGATCAGAGTTTTAGAAAAGTGATTCGTGTGAATCTGATGCAAATTTGGACGTGCAGCCAACAACGCAGCGCATTCATGAGTAGGTATTGGAAGCGCTCTCAATTAAAACATGAGCATTCCATTATATCCTTCACTAGACGATATGTCCGGCTTCGTTCGGGTGTTTTGCTACCCCGGCTATTTCACACCTAATGAGGGAATTGGCTACCACCGATAAATCCATTCAAGATGCTCGCTACGTTAGTGACCAGCATGTTGATGGACCCAAATGGCCTTTTCTAACCGACCTATTGGCGAAAAATGAAAAAATGAAGTTATTTGGATAATAACCGTATGGAGAATGCATGCCACATTTGTGTTCAGATTCTTTGAGAACGCCAGTAAATGCGTTCTTACCCATCCCTAAGAAGAAGCCAAAAATTCAAAAACTCGGCTAAAAATTCGACAAAACCAAACTCAATGTTTTCATGCATAATGGTTGTCATTTTTGTGTACAGCCCATTCGAAAACTCTAGTGCGCATATCCTCACCGGTCCCTGAGCAAAAAATGCGAAAAATCGATAAATTAACAAATTGATACATTCGATAATCACTATTCTCCTAGCATTGCCCATCTCCTGTACAGTCACTAATAAATATACATATTATCCACTGAACCACCGCATTTACTGAGTATTCGGGCATTATTTGTCCAAGAGTCTGAGGCGCCGCCATCGCCAATAAGTCGCCACACCCTCCGCGATTTCTATTCGGAACATATACGCATACAAACACACACAAACACACAAACTTTCATTTTTCATATGTAGTGTGGTAGATTCGCTTCGTTCTCAAGGTGCACCGCCTGAGATCACACGTGGCGTCCTGCTGGCGATCGATACTCAGCCGGTTGGCTGCGGGAATACTGCCAGCAGGACGCCACATGTGATTTCAGGCGGTGCGCCTTGAGGACGAGGCGGATCTACGGCACTGTACAGATGGTCATCCAGTGATGTGAAAGGCAACACCAATGGGTAGTCCAATGAACTGAAAACTGATGGCGCACTTTGAAAACTTGTTAATTTTAAAGGCGAGAAAACTCCAAACTCTCCCAATAATTTTCACTCCAAATTGCTCGTCATTATCCATTGAATTCATTCCTTCTGTTTAAAAGAATTCAGAATTTACAGTGGACGGCAACGGCGGTGGCCCAACTGCGGCCTCGTGGAGGACGCAGCGCGACCGTGCCGCGCGCCGGGATCGGTGTCATTACCTTCGGGATGCTATTTCTAGAGTCTCTACTCCCCGATTTGCTCAAAAATCCTTATAATCGAGTAAAAAAGCTCTAAGAAGTTGCATAACAGCAGCAGAATACATAGGTTACGGCGCGCGCAGCGCGGTTGCACAGCCTCCTTCTCAAAGCCGCAGATGGGCCAACGCCATTGAAGTCCACTGCAATTCATTAGTGCTGAAGCCGAAAAAACAAGGAATATGACCCTAATTAGTGGGAGGGGTCAAGGCTATTAAGGAACATTTTGAAATATTTGGTGACAGCTGCAAAAGTGTGAGGCGTTCAAGAGAGGAAAAGATGCATAAGTTTCAAAAAATTTTCACCAGAG
The DNA here is from genome assembly GCA_037903475.1 of Ancylostoma caninum. NCBI lineage: Eukaryota > Metazoa > Nematoda > Chromadorea > Rhabditida > Ancylostomatidae > Ancylostoma > Ancylostoma caninum. The sequence goes on along the minus strand of JBAJFG010000166.1, from coordinate 100,942 downwards.
GCAAAGTTATAGAGAAATCCCGCGAAAATTTTAACATTCTACCGACGCAGCTGTAGCTCTCGGACTTGCTGCAGGATGATGGGTACATGACGAACGCAGGATGGGTGTGCGGCTGGCTGGAAACAGGTTGAAATTGTCTCATTCAGATAGCTAATCTCTTTGAGAAACTTTATTTCCTACCGAGGATACACTTTCTAATAGCAAATCGAGGGATGAAACATGTTTAACGGCAAACAAGAATGAACCTGCAGCAATGAGTACGTCTGCCTTATCCATCATTAACGTATCTTATCTTGCAAACAACTCAGTATCTCATCAGCAGTATCATTCAATCGATGAGATCGCATCCAGATCGACTCATTCCGCCCCTCATTCCGAATGGATCGCCTGACGTCCACTCACGTCAGATCACCTGACTGGTAGGTTTACTACGGACCCAGATTACCATCCAGGCCTACGATCTCAAAATTGAGTACCGTCCTGGAAAACACAACATTCCTGCGATTTCTCGAGTCGGTACCCAACGCCAACCGTGAACTCTTTTCAAATCAGCCAACTTCCTGACTTGGAGAAAATCCGAGAAAGTCAACAGAATTCCGTTTATGGAGGCTTGATCAACTTCCTAACGGGCAAGTTCAAGAATCTACAAGACCAGTTTCGTAGCACACTCGACAAATTCTCCATGTTTCAAGGATCTTTGTACTACACAGTTAACAAAAGGCCCAATTTGCTTATACCATCGATTGAGCACCAACGTCACATTATGCCACCTTTTTATGACAATCCACTTCTAGAATCGCACCTAGGAATTCGAAAGACTTACAAGAATATTTCAGCAAAGTACTACTGGCCGAATATGTATAGCGACATAGCACTGTATGTAAAAACCTGTTCACTCTGTCAAAAAGTGAAAATACTTCCCGGCAACATCACTCGTGAGGAGTTAGGAGTATTCCCGATTCCTCAAAGACCATTTCAGAAGATCCACACTGACATCATTGGTCCGCTGCCTCAATGCATTTATGGCAACAAATATATTTCTATTACTGTCTGCGCCTTTAGCAAATACATAATCTGTACTCCATTAATTAACCAAACGGCAGACCTAGTCATTAAGGCGCAGTTCAATGATGTCATTTCAAAACACGGAATTCCTAATGAAATTGTCAGTGACAGAGGTTCCAACTACACGAGTGAGCTGTTTGCTCAAATTAATAAGACACTGGGCATTGCGAATAATCTTACCACCAGCTATAATCACAAAGCCAATGGCCAAATGGAAAGAACGGTGAAGGTTATAACTGACTCGCTCACTATTTACTGTGCAGTGACAAGAGATTTGTGGTCGGATCTGCTGCAACCCATCGTTTTCGCCTACAACAGCAGCGCATACGACTCGACTGGATACAGCCCATTCTTTGTCATCCACGGGAGACATCCCATAACATGGATTGACATCGTCCACAAATTACCATCATCTCTAACTTTTGTCACAGATAATTTTGCCGTCCAGTTCGCAGCAGCTTTGAGAACAACGGTCGTGGAAGTCGGAACAAATATTTCAACAAAGACGGCGGCGTACTTCGCTGGATACGACTATCAGAATAAGGTATACAGTAAAGAACGCTCCATTGGCGACCCTGTTTTGCTTCATGACGACACCGTTCGTCCCAATTGTCAGTACAATGGAAAGGTCCGTTTGAAGACGTATCAATTAGTCGCCCAAATGTAACTATAAAAACCCTGTCTTCAAAGGCCTCTCTTCAAGTTGTTTATATGAATAGGCTTAAAGTGTATTTCAGCAGAGCAAAAGAGCGTGATGTTCCTGGCCGAAGTCACCAACAAACTCAAGTACAGACAGGAACGTCACGCCCTGAAGCTCCTTCAGAAGGGCGTTCAGAGCGCCTTCGGCAAAAGGTTAGACGCGAAAACGTCTAATCTTTACTTCATCGAGGAGAAATTAGTAGTAACTATTCAAAAAAAAATCTCATAAATTTTTAACAACGAATAGATACTGCTGCTTCATCGGTAAGACACTGTTTATAATTCTGCACGCAGCGCTGCGACATTTCCAAGGATTTCTTTGAATTGGCGGTGCAGAAAAAAAATCACCACAAGGCAGCTCACCTCTTTAATTTTTCCCACAAAATCACGCCCCTGTAATTGACGCTAGGGAAGCGTCCCTCTCGAGTCAGTTACTTGAAAAAAACCTCGTTGTAAAAAAAATATTTGACAACAACCGTTTATTAGGGATGACCTATTGTACTCGATAAGGAAAACAAACATTCAAAATTTGTTTTTCTAATCGAAAAAAATTACTTCTACATGTTTTTTTCAATACTATGATTTTCCTTGTACATATCCGTTCACTACGAAATGATGTACTCCATTTTTTGTACCGCTGTAATTTTCCTCACATAATTCGTTTTTTTAATGTTGTATTTTTTTCAATCACTGTTTCACCTACCACCTATCAAAGCGTCAACGACAAGCTCGAATTCTTCCTTCCAACGTAACCGTCGTATCATGCCATCATTCGCGTCAGAAAATGGCGACTTTTTGCTCCAACTGCTCTTTCCGCTCCACCGAGACATGGCCTATTCCCCCCTCTTCTCTAAGGCTCGATTTCTGCTTCGTTCTTCTTAGCTCGAGGACGAGCTCATGCTTCCTCCAGATGCAGGCAAGGGCGTGATCTTTGTTCCCCGAGCCGCATTTGGGACTCAACGAAATGAAAGACGCCAAAGCTCTCAGTTCAACAAGAGCAAACGAACCGAAAACGTCGTGCGAGGCAGTGGCGATGCAGCAGAAAGCTCGAGGACGAGCTTTGTCAAGGAATTGACATGTCGAGCCTCAATGTGGGCGGAGCCAAGCAATCAGATGAGCGGGAGATGGCTTGGCGACCGGCGGCCCTTCCCTTCCCCCTGCTCCTCACGGAGCGACACCCCGTTTTCCTGTTCTATATAATTATCCATTAATTATGTTATAAGGATAAATGTTTATATTATAATTAGTTTTGTATCAAGACCCCACAATCACGGGTGGAAGGATTCAAGTTAAGGACGCGCGCAATCCTTAGACTTAACAATATATTTAACGAATTTCTACATTTTATTGACTTGATTTGCACAACGAACACTATTTAAATGTCTTCTCCTATTAACTTTTCTTCAGAGCATTTTGACTTTCTGCATCTTTTGAGCTCTGAGTGGGAGTGCTATTATTTGACTCTTCTCCACCGGGTTTTGATATTTTCAGGGTAGGTCTTTCGCTTTGACTCTCTGGAAAGTACTGTGACGTTTGTTTGTCATATAGCGAAAATTCTAAGAAATTCCTACTTTCTTTACTTTCTTTGGGTTTAACCGGTTCGCTAGAAAAGCTATGAGTGGGTTGAGTTGCTGGCTTTGCCGGAGTACGCTGGAATAACTTCCAATTCTTTTATATCATCATATACCTTATGAGAAAAGCATACCGCAGGTGTACTGCATTCGATAGTTCCTTGGGTTACACATTCGTTCCTGATTCGTGATGATGCCGTTGCTGTTCGACTGGTGGACTGAGCTGTTTTTGTAGTGACGGATAAACTCTGCGTTGGGGCTATACTTCGTTCGAGTATTTGAGTGTCACCAACTTTGCGCTGGAAGGACACATGTCATATTTATTAATTAAATGGCAGTATGTAAGCGTATTTTATTTTTAAAAAACTCACAACAGGTAAATCAGGCATTTTTATTGAAACCATTCTTCTACGCTCTCCGGACTGCGTTGAGGCCTGGCTGACAACCTCATCATATGCTGGTGGCGCTTCGAAGAGGAAACATGGGACTCTAGAAATTCAGAAGGCTGCTGCTATTCCTCTTGAAGAGTATAGCGTCTGCGATCACTGCTGCCTTAGTGCTTTTGATGCGTATCGATTGCACTGCAACGCCAGTGGCGGCAGCGCCAGCGCCGAGCTGCCCACCCTCAATCGATATGCACCGAAACCAGTGTCGCAACGTCCGCGGCGATCGAAGGCGCTATACTTTTAGAGCAGTATATATGAATATAACGTTTGAAAAGCAGCTAGCACTTACTTTTTCAATTGGTTTTGTGCCTGCTCAGCTTCTTTCGACTTATTCCGCCGAGGGGGAACATTTGGTAAATAGTCCTCTTTGCTTTCAACAGCAACCCCTTCTCCAGTTTCTAAACAGTGTCCAAAGTACAATTCAGTTCATTAGACAGCAGAGAGGAAGAAGTGACCACTACCAATGTCGGGCTCTCGGAATACTCGCACACTCGTATCATACTGTGTGTCGTCCATGTCATCATTATCTCCGGTAGGAGGAGGTAAGGGGAAACTTAATGATACCTGATTCTTGTCTTCTTTCTGAACAAAGAGTATCAGTGTTGTAAAGTGCTCGAAAACTAGACATTTCAAAATTTGTGGAACTGTTCTCGGACTCACCTCGTGGTGCCTACAACATGCTTTAATCGCCAAAATTACAAGTATTACTGACATCACAACTACAATAGCAACTATAATAATGATGAACAACATTATTTTTCTCTGGAAAACTGGTGGATTAAGAGCAGAAGTCAAATATTTTAGAAATGGTATGTGTCACAGACACGGACAGTCTGAATTAGTTGAGGGCAGTTCATGTTAGGTGCGTGCATTTGACGTGCGTGCGTCTATGTGCTGTAGGATAGAGCCAGTCGCATTACTGACGCAGCTCAGACGCACGCGTTTACGACCTTCTGCGGCCGCGCGTTCTTCAAATTGAGGATGTGCATGTTGCGCTGACCAGTCTTTATGGGCAATCTTTCGCAAATGGACCGTGTGCGTCTGACGCGCGAATGATGCATGCACCTGGTACAAATTGTCCTTTTATTTAATTTTTTATTCAAAACGATGTAAACAAGCGTGGGGTTGTTCATGAACTCCATAAATCCAGTTTCAATGGTGTAAATCCGGCATGATTCGGAATGCGTGGAAGAGACGCACTGGCGTCGAACGCAAGCAGCTAGTATAAATTGCTCTTTCCATGAATGAAAAAGGCTGAGCTAAGTTAGGCTCAATGCGACATTCCGTCCGCCTCCAGCATCGTTATGAGATGCGGTCATGTCATCGTGGACCAGATTCTGGATGCACAGTTGAGATTATCCTTGGTAAACGTGTTGACATACTAAATTTACCCTTTTACCCATCAACATGCTCACCCATACGGGTCGCTGTCCATAGTTAGCTGTTACCCACAGGTATGGTGTTACCCATTTTTCCAATGATGCATCCCGGCACAGTCAAGATGCCTTTTGCAACTGAATAACACGGGATCGAGCACAGCATGAGAAAATTCCTCTAAGCTTCCGTGGAACAGTTGGAGAAGGGTAACAAGAACACCTGTAGGCGTACGTCACCTCTTACTGTTCTTACAGCACGGAACTCGTTGAACTTTGAGACACACACAGCGGCTACACAGGGGGTACGATGATTTCTGTTGACAACACTAAATAACTTACGAGTATCAAGTTTTATAGCAGAGACCGCTTGCTATTATGACATGAGTTAAATATGGAGCGAACCTCACCCAAGGTTGCTATCGTTGTGAGTATAGCATGGTTATCATAAATTTGCTACAAACGTAAGCAATATCTACTCGTCCTCAATGGCTTGATTCCCCAGGTTTATGGGAGGTATTCTCACAGTGAATATCGTTCACATCTGTCTTACACTCTTCTACCTTTGACAAGGACTACCCTGTATGGTAGTACCGTCAGATGAAAGAAAGAGAGAGAGAGAAAGAGAAAAAGAGACAATCGACCGAGAAATTCTGCTTCAAATTCCGTGCATTTTCCTGTTGTCTGTATGTCTTTCTGTACAGTGGACGTCAATGGCGGTGGCCCATCCGCGGCCTCGAGAAATACGCTGCGCAACCGCGCCGCGCGCGTCGCAAACGATGTTTTCTGCTGCTATAATGTATGTTTGGCAGCTTTCCTACTAGGTTTTGGAGATTTTCGACCAAGCCGGGAGGAACGCGACTGGAAATAGCATCCCGGCAGCAGACGACACCGATCCAGACTCGCGCGGCGCGGTCGCGTTGCGTCCTTCTCGGGGCCGCGGATAGGCTGCCGCCATTGCTGTTCACTGTATGTATACGTGAATGTATGCGGGTGAATGTGTGGATGGGAGAGATTTTACGGGAATTTTTGCGAAAAAATGCAGAGAATGCGTGAAAATATCGAAAAACATGGTTTTCATGGAGGAATCTCCGGATTTTTTGTGGTTTATAGGGGCTTCACGCAGGACCCCGCACGAAGTCCCCCTTTCGTTCCACCCCTCTTACGAAGCCAGGCTGGTCCACAGCTGTGCTGGGGCACAGTCCAGCTAGCGCTCCAGGTCGTTGCTACAGGATAGGCTGGGAAGAGAATTGTAACTCCCTTTTTTTTGGCGAACTAACACCTCGCTGAATTCAAAAGTTCACTGAATTTTGTTTGGACAAATCGATTGACGCAGTTTTCCAAGGGTTCCTTGTCATTGCACTTCACTCAAATAGTACACGTACAAAAAACCGTTCGAATCAAGTTCATCAAATGTTTCAGTATGCTTGAGTTAAAGCGTGGCCGACAAAAACTCCACTTAAGATACTCGTCTCTTCATTCAGCGTTTACTCGTTGTTTTATGGCATTCATAAGAAGGCGTCAAGAGTGTGATTGGAGTATAAATGCGTGGTTCGCGGGGCAGTCAGTATCACACGGTCGGCAACAATGAGCACTGTCTACTTCCTCTTCGCTTTTCTTTTCGCCATCAGCCAAAGGTGCGTTAATTTTCATCCCTGGAAGAAAACCACATGAACACTGGCTCAAATCAATTTTCTAGTATCAGCTGTTCCCACTATCTCAAATACAACAGCGGTCAATCACCCTTGCATCAGAGGATAGCCCCTGTCTGTTCTGCCGCGCCGCATTACCTGCGCGATGCGGCAAACCAGCTGGGTACAGTGCTCATGGTGTTGCAAGAGCGCGAACAAAGCGGTGGAAAACTCCGCTCGACAAGCGTCTGGCCGGTCTGCCGCGTCGCGTAGGCGCTGCGGCAGACCAGACGGGCTGTATTCTGTGATGCGAGAGTGAGTGACGGTACTGTACCGAACACAGTGGTAAATACAGTCCGGTACGGCAGCCACTGCAAATGGGCGCCGGCGGGCGCCGGCCGCCGCCACCCTCCAGCGCCCCGGTATTAATGAGCTACAAATCACTCGAGCTTGGGAAAAAGCGAAGAAAAATACAGTTTTAGTTCATAGTAGACAGGGAAGATAAGCCTAACCCTATGCTTAAGAATGGGTTTAAGGCTTAGGCTTAGGCTTCACAGGAGTGGCCCCACCCAACTCCCTTTTCACCTAAATTTCTAAGATAAACTACGATAAGTGTAAGTGTAAGCAAGATTGGACACTATTTGTATGTTGCATCGCGTGCGCGCATAGCTCAGTGGGTTGAGCGAATGATCGACGTTGTGGTGGTCAGGGGATCGAATCCTGCCCTTTGCCCCGTTTTGCAAATGCATATAGTATGCTGCCTATGGCCGCTGCAGTTATCTAACAAACACCAACATAAAAAGTAGCCCGGATGGCTCAGTGGTTTGAGCGGCAGATTGCAATCTGTCCCTATCGCTGGTTCCACTCCGTTGGAGATCCAGAGTTGAGTGTCGCAGTGTTTGGGGTTCACTGCTTGGAACGTCCCCCGTGATCTCCTTCGGGTAGTCCAGGAAAGCATCCGGCAACGTTTTGCATGAATTTCGAAGATAAACTACGATAAGTGTAAGTGTAAATAATAGTGAAAAACCACTTTTTTCAAAGTTGAGGGAAACCGGGAGAGAGTAACTCCGCCGTGAAGGACTGCCCCACGAAAGATAAATGACAGCGGTAGAACTACTTCGCAGTGGGTATTGTATTTTTCTTTTCTCCTAAGCTCGAGTGATTTATAGCTCATTAATACCGGGGCGCCGGAGGGTGGCGGCGGCCGGCGCCCTCCGGCGCCCATTTGCAGCGGCTGCCGGACCCGACTGTAGGTTGTCCAGGCATGGAAGACTTTTAACAATTTGAGCACGCTAGCACCTGAAATTGGCTTCCATGTTACGCATTAAAGAGCCTTTTATATTCTACAGCGCAGCGCGGCTACCCTTGGTTCATGCTAGAGCAAAAAGTTGGCAGGGGAAAAAGCATAAATGCACAACGACAATCCAAAACAATTTTGAAAAATGAAAAGCTCCATCCTATCTGGAAATAGGTTCTGTCGTCATTGCGTTTCATTATATGTCTAAAACCAGCTAATTTCAGGACCCTTGCCTACTATCCATACGCAGGAGGATTCGGTGATTTTCACAGTATTTTTTTAAAGTTTCCCAAAAAAAATCCTATAGCTACTGGAGCTACTATACATGAAAATGTGTGGCTGCGACACGACAGTGTTGGCTACTTGCCAGAAAATCGATACTGACCAGGGGAAGATCCCTGCAGAACATTAAGCTACAGAATTCCCACCAATAGCTAGTCACTATCGATCTTCTGAGTCGGCAATGAGCCAAAGCACACGCGTCGCAGCCGCATGCAATGGTCTCGTCTTCAGAGCAATGTTCAGGATTTCTGTCCTGCTCTATCTATGTACAGCCATGGTTCTATGAACTTTATCTCTCGATTCAGGAATGGGTGGTGTTCCAATGATGCATGCAGGAGCAGGGCTGTCACGTCCTATTGCCTTCTCAAATGGACCGATCTACACACAAATCACCCCTTCTATTGTAAGGAATTTATTTGCTTATTTTACCGCTCGAATGCTGCGCCTTTGATAAATATCGATTTTTGCCGAGTGGTAGCAGCGGGCAGCAGGGCGTCCCCGCAGCCCTCAATCGATATCCATCAAAAGCGAAGCGGTCAAGCAATCATTAGAGCCTTCCCGCCTTCACTCCTTTTTTCACAAATTACTAGGATATACTCTTCCATAGCTTCAGTACATGTTTCCAGCACCCCGTCTATCACACTCCACGACTTGAGCTCCGCAATATCATCCGTACTGGTAACAAAGGTGCTTTCCTATCTGGGACCTATGCTATAACAGTACTTGTAACTAACAGAGATTGAATTGTTATTGTTTTCAGAAACTGCTCACTTCTCGGACACCTCCGCACACCATTCGGGATTCCCCTTCCGTAGGCACCACTAAAGAAGGCACTTGACACGTCGTGTATTCCAATTTCTTATGTGTTTAGCCCTCAATAATAAAGGATTATAAATATAGTCTCTGTAGAATAAATTGACACAGACATACTTTGCAGTCATTGCCCACATGCACTGAGCAACGATGGAAGTGCGTTTTTTGCGGACTTGGGAGGCACGGACGCGTCGCTCGTAATCCCCCGATGTAACAGGAAATCAGGGTCTTCTCGATAGTTTTTCATTCTGTTTGACCTCACCTATGAAGAAAACTCGGGTAAAATGGAGTTGGGGGGAGCCACTTGGTATAAGTCGACTAGTCTGACCGTCCGGCTAACGCCGGACTTCCAGACTTCTATTGATGCTCGCTTCGCTCGCACACTGCACGTTGAAAGCAAACACAAAAGTGTGAATGGATTGATAAATTCTCTTTCCATCCACGCAGTTCTATCGCTCTCCTGAGAAGCAATTGACCCCGTAGATGGTAGGATGGTAGTTTTCCCCGTATAAACGAAGTTTTATTCTCCCATATGAGCGAAGTTAGTGGCCGTGAAGAATTGAGTGTAACCAATTCAGTGTAAATGTTATCTTGAAATGATTTAGGCTCAACTGGCTGTTGTGGTAATTCAAGTGATAAGGGTCCACCGGTGTATATAAACAGAAAGGAAGGAGTGGTTTATTCAGACACAAACGGAATGGGAAGAGAACACGGATACGAAGGGAAACAATGTGCATCTAGGTGACTTAGGTAAGACGGTCCGCTGAAACAGGGTAAGCGTACCGCTCATGCAGAAATAGGCCCGCCTAGCGTATTCATATTACATGTGGACGCCGGCGCACCCTCGTCACGCTGTTGGACCCGACTCCTGGCGTTTCCCCACTTTCGGACGCCGGCGCATCCTTATCACACCGTTGGACCTGACTCCAGGCGTTTCCACACTTTTGGACGCCGGCGGATCCTTATCACACCGTTGGACCCGATTCCTGTCGTTTCCCCACTTTTGGACGCCACCGCATCCTTATCACACCGTTGGACCCGACTCCAGGCGTTTCCCCACTTTTGGACGCCACCGCATCCTTATCACACCGTTGGTCCCGACTCCTGGCGTTTCCCCACTTTCGGACGCCTGCGCATCCTTATCACACCGTTGGACCCGACTCCAGGCGTTTCCCCACTTTTGGACGCCACCGCATCCTTATCACACCGTTGGACCCGACTCCTGGCGTTTCCCCACTTTTGGACGCCACCGCATCCTTATCACACCGTTGGACCCGACTCCTGGCGTTTCCCCACTTTTGGACGCCGGCACACCCTTATCACACCGTTGGACCCGACTCCTGGCGTTTCCCCACTTTCGGACGCCTGCGCATCCTTAACACACCGTTGGACCCGACTCCTGGCGTTTCCCCACTTTTGGACGCAGACGCACCCTTATCACACCGTTGCACCCGACTCCTGGCGTTTCCCCACTTTCGGACGCCTGCGCATCCTTATCACACCGTTGGACCCGTCTGTAGGTATTCTCCACCTTGTGGGGTCCGCGCACCCACCGCAACACGGTGCACTCACCGCTCTCCACTTCCCCATCCTTTAGAGCTTCTCTTCATTCTTTGAACCTCACCATACCCGTCCCTATCATCTTGTTGACCCCGCAATCACCATCACTGACCAATCAGGGAATTTCGTTTCACACACACCCACACACACACGTGACAGACTAAGCGCTTTATTATAAGTCATGATAATATGACCTGTCCTACACGTTCTGACTTGTTTGCATTTTAGGTAACTACTGTAGAGCTAACAAGTCAGAGCATTCTGGACATGTCAGCTAACAAGTCTGAACGTGCAGGACAGGTCATATTATCTGTATATATAAAAGTCAAAGTTTGTATGTATGTGTGTGTGTGTGTGTATGTATGTAATTAATAGAAATCGCGGAGGGTGAACCGATTGGGACCAAATTTTGCACGTAGGTTCTTTGGAGGCCGGCGGAGGTTATAGGCTACTTTGCACCTAGGATTATCGATTGATTTATCGATTATATCGATTTTATTGATTTTTCGTTATTTTTGCCCGAGGGTCGGTGGGGACATGTCTTCTGGGGTTCCTCAATACGCTGAATACGAGTATGACATCCATTTTGCGCGAAATATTGATTTATGGATTTTATCGATTTTTCCCATTTTCGCTCGGGGGCGGACAAAGACATGTCTTCTGGTGTTTCTCAATACGCTGAATACGAGTATGACATCCATTTTGCGCGAAATATTGATTTATTGATCTTATCGATTTTTTTCTATTTCCGCCCGAAGACGGACATAGACATGTCTACTGTGCCTTCTCAATACGCTGAATACGAATGTGACAACAATTTCGCATGAAATATCGATTTATCGATTTTATTGATTTTTGGCTCTTCCGCACAATGAAGCGCTGAAGACATCTCTCCTGGGGTTCCTCGATACGCTGAGTATGAATATGACAACTAATTTGTACGAATACATCGATTCAATTTCACCGAAATAGCTTTGCTAACTTTTCGCCCACAAGCCGATGGGAAAGGGTCACCTGAGCTTCGTTACCATGCTGATCACCAAAATTATAGAGATTTTAATGAATTATCGGTGATAATAATTGGCCTCAGCAGTGTGATGTAGCCAAGGTAGTAAAACACCCGAGCGAAGCCGGGTACTGCAGCTAGTCCACTTATACAAGTGGTCCCCCCCCCATCTCCATTTTACCCAGAAAACTCTACGCTTCGCTATCACGGCGACGATTCCAGTGCGAGCGGTGCAGTCGCGGCACGGGCTGCCCTTAGCCCGCAAAAGACGCATTTCCAGCGACGTTTATTTTTCATACAAAATGTGTGTTGACCGATCTTCGCGAAAAATCCCCCACAAGTTGACGCGTGCGTCTGATGCGCGAATGACTCACGCATTTAGTATAAATTGGCCCAGTGGTGGGCCCAGTCACAGATCTGACGAGGGTCAAACTCATGGGTTCAGAGAAGTTTATACCAGGTGAGTGAGAATGATGCACGACCACTGCGAGGACTCAAACGCGTGCGTCTGAGCTGCGTCAAGGCTACGACTGGGCCTATCCATCATCATACAGACGTACGCACGTCGAACGCAGGCATCTAGAAAAGAGTGAACTTCCGTGGCCTCGCAACCACCTATTCGTGACGTTCATGACATTCAGGTTACATTCCACACTGACTGTTGTTCGTGGAAAATCTCCCGAATGGATGTGTGCGTCTGATGCACATATCTAGTAAAAATCGCTTTCGAGAGCACGCGCTGCGTATGGTTGCGATGCGGCGGCTCTGGCAGTTTGCCAATGCTAAAAATCAATAGAATAGCTTCTCATGCAGTTTAGGCCAATCGATTGCCCATTCCAGTGAACATTGGTAGGTTTTTATGCTCCTCTTCCACAAATCAAATCAAACATCCAAGAACTGCTCTCAAACATTTATTTTTTAATGTACAAGAGCTATCTATTCTCTCGTCCATATTTTGCAATTTATGCGGGAAAAGTGAAGTCTTCACCATTGACTTCCTTGAATCAGGGCAGCGTCACGAAAACCTGAAACAATCATGCCTATCAGCATGAAATTTCCAGAAATTTCTTTGAAAACGAACCGCCAGTGCAGCGATTGTAGCGACGAGACTGCTCATTGGAAACTACCGCTCCTGAAATGTCTCTTTGTCGTCAATTGGAGGCAAAAAAGGATTGTGGACGCAATTGCGTACGTTCACTCACTTCCACGCCATGTGGCTTCTTTATCGTAGCGAAGGTTACGATCAGCAGGGGTCCAGTTATACAGCACATCTGGAATTTCCCGGAGTTTTCCATGTTTTCCTCCAAGATTTGCCTCCTCAGGCAGATTTCCGAGGCTTACCAGCTCTGTGTGGCACCGTGGATGGCGCTGGTGGTCGGGCCCGGGTAAACCCGTCTTCCTTCTGGGGCTGCGGTGGTGCCGCCTCCTGACGGGTGGGGTTCTCTTCCTCGGATCCTGCTCCAGTCTGCGGGCGACTGGTGGCAGAAGGCGGTCGATGCTCCGGATCTGATGGATGTTCTAGCATTTCCTGGAATACCTGCGATTTAGCACGTTTGACACAACTCGTCAGAGGACAACTCGTACCATATGACGCTCCACTGATTGTACATCACAAATCTGTCCCGGCAACTCGTCTGGATCGCTTTCGCAGTCGCTCAGTTGTAGACTCAACACTTCTCGCTCGCCACAGCCCTTCTCTCGTGCCTGAAACAGCGGGTCCTGCAACGATAAATTGATTTTTGATCTCGGAATTGTGCATACTTTGCGGATATAAATGTAATGATCGCTTTTCTTCTCGACACGAGCCCTAGCCGCCCATCCTTCGCGGTCAATTTCGGCTAACTGAAAGAATTGAATAGAAAACCTCCTCATACAGAGCAATTTTTACTAGCTGCGTGCGACAATAGAAAACCTCCTCATACAGAGCAATATTTACTAGCGCATGCGTCTATGGAATGAAGAACAAGGCCAGTCGCACCGCTGACGCAGCTCAGACGCACGCGTCTACGGTCTCGCGGCGGTCGCGCTTCCTTTTCATTGAGGGTGCGCATGCCATATGGACCGGTCTTCATAGAAAATCATTCGCAAATGTATACGTGTGTCTGACGCGCCACTGACGCACGCATCTGGTATAAATTGCTCCGAAGGTGATAAAAAAGTGGTCCTTGTTCCAGTAATCATTCAGAACACACAGGCGTCAAATAGTTAATTCACGGAAGATGTGTGTGCGCATGCAATGAACTGGGCCAGCGCGCCGCGGCGCGACCGCCCGCGTACGGGCGTTCTGGTCGCATCTGAAATCAGCTTTATCTGAAGGTGGTCAACAACTTGTTTCCGCCTTCCCTTGCCGACAAGTTGTCAGCCCGAAACTTGTCAACAACTTGCAAACCCAACCGATTACTTAGCAAGTTGTCGACAAGTTTTGGGTCGAGCAAGTCTCTGATGCGACCAAAAGTCTCCTAGGGGTTCTGAGTGTGCATCAAGAATCTGTCAGACGCTCTGCAGCTGTGATGCGTTTCAAAGACTATGGCGATTTGTAGTTTCTAGGATTACTGTACTGCTAGGATTACGGTACTGCCACCCCGCAGCCAATCACCGTACCTTGTCCCAAAAAGGAATACTCTTGTTAACAACTTCAGAAAACGACGACAACACTCGTCCATGATGCTTTTCCAAACATGGACGCATCGTCTCAGCGAACATCGATACTCCGCCCGAGATGAACATTCGTCGAATCTGCTGGTTCTGGAACATTCCTGGAATTTTCACAGGCCGCAGCTCCAGCACAGCTGCACCGAGCCAACCTTGCCGACGTCTTTCCACTGACTTCGTCCAGCCGCTGTCGTTCGATCTACGTCAGCCGGTAGCGGAATCACTTTGAATGTCCGTCCTTTCCGCTTTCCGCGCCCTTCCATGTACCTGCAAGGACAGCAGTTGTCTCTTCGGCTCCTGTACTTCTTAGGATAGTGGAGGCAGTACCTTGGATCTTTCGAATTAGGCGGCTGGATCCAGTTGATCGAGCATGGCATCGTTGACCAAGTCTGGAACAGGTGCGATATGCTTGGCTTCCTTCTGCAGCTAAACAGCCGGACATACCATAAGCTTTGATGTGTTGGGGTGTGAACCATACCGTAGAGTTGTTCCGCTTTTATATCTGTTCTGGGCGAGATAAGACTGACAGAGAATAATTCTTCGAGAAGTTTCTCTGATAGGCGGTTGTTCTCTGGAGAATGGCCTTTCGCTTAACCTTATCGACTGGAAATTTGCTGTGTTAATCCAATACCTTTTGGAATCCACGGAAGGACATTGTCAAGAGGACCGCAGCAGAAAGAGATCGCGCTCACGTGGTTAAGAAGCGAGAGACGCAGAGATAAAAATTTTCGGAAGGACCGCAGCAGAATGTATTTGTGTGGGGAACGATTCGGAAGGACCTACGAGTCTGTAGACCTATCCATCGGCGAGTTTCCCCAAAAATCGACCGACATGGAGCCTCAGCCTCAACCCAAACACGGCTCTTAGCCTTCTGTGCTTTTCTGCGCCGCTCATACATAATTCGAATCTGCGCCATCTGTCCCGGAAACAGGTTTTTCAGTCTATTCATACTGAACCACCACCACGTAGCGTAGGGAATTTCGGTTTTGTGTCGCTTGTCGCACCACGGTCACGACCTCGACTCGAGCAGCAGCAGCATCAGACTTCATCTGCCTACAATTACCGTGTATTTCTTATTGCTATGCCCCCTAAGAACGTTACAGTACCTATTGGACGGAGAAGGTTCTTAGAAGGCTTGTTAGCGACTTATCGATCCTACGGCCTTGACTACATCCTAGAGAATTGTCACCTCGAGTCAACTTCTCCTTAGTTGCCTAACATAGCCAGCAGCAGCAGCAGCTTATTTCTCTCCATCTCTCCGTGTGTGTATGAGCGAGGGGTAGAGCGACTGAGTGTGCTCGTTCGTTCACAGATCACTGCTGCCTCTCAGTCCGCATCGATTCGGCCTCATTTGTGAGGCAGCCGGCACACTCTCTCGAACCCCTTTCCTTTCTTCGAGTTCCCCTCTACAGCTTTTTTCGTAGCAATTCTTTCAACTCGAATGTGTTCCTCTTTCCATCTAGGCCCGGGAATTTTTCCGTGGCATCCAGAAATTTCACGGTTTTCTCGGATTTCACGCGCCACGCCCCTCCATTGGCGCAGTTGCAGGCGGAGAGAAAAGGGTGCTAATTTCGCGTAAATTCCTCAAATTTTCACGGGATTTCCTCAGAATAACGTTGGTCCTTTTCTGCTATTTTTCGTTGAAGACCCAGATCTCATAGAATTCCTTCTAGAAGCTTCTATTTCCTCTGCAACGTCGACGCAGCATGAATTACCCCGGCTAAAGGTCACTCCGTCCACACTACTGTGCTAGCAAAGCGTGCAAATTAGAATCGACAAGGGCTATAGCAGTAATCCTAGGCAATATCCACGCTTTCGAGCAGATTTCCTTGATATGGGAAATCTGTGCAGGACCTATGTACAGAATAGCTTCAAAAGTTGCCTTGCCAAAAAGGGGCGTTGTGCGCCATATTTGGGAAAGGAGGGGTTCGAAAGCTCCATGATTGGTCAGTCCATGCTATCGACCAATAGAAAACCTCGGCCACGCCCCACCTCCTAGGTATAACTGCCCACATACCCCAAAAGCCGTTCCTAGTATTAAAATTAATAGTTTAAGTAATTTTATTATTAGATCTGGGTCCACTGAGTGGTTGAGTCGCCACTTTTCCTATGCCCTTCCCGTGGCAGGCAACTGCTGCATCCGGCACTGCCTTCTACCTATCCAGCCCATTTATAGCTATTTCGTGTCCTGAGGCAATTTTCCACTACCATGTCATTTTCTCTAAGTGAAGCATAACCCGTTACCCTTAGGCGAGTTATTTAGCAAACTTGGCAACGTTCCAAAAAATCAGCCATTTGTGGTAATTTGTCCGAGGTTTTGAACAAAACACAAGCTCCGCCCCTTCTTCGCGGACCTCTTTTTTCTCCAGGACACTCCCCAGTGACAGAATTTAATCTATTGCCCGAGTTTTACGTTTATAGCCGCGTGAAGGAAATTCCACTCCACCGCAAGCTCCGCCCATTTCAGAACCACAATGGTATGTAAAACGAAGAAAGTTGCTGGTCGTGGTCGAGGTCGACCAGCCAAAGCAACCAAGGACGAGGAGGTGAACGGAGACGACAAGACGATAGCAAAGGTAATTAACTACAGTTAGCACGACTCAAGAGTTTTTTTAAGGGAAGTTCTAGAAAGAGTCCAGGAAACAGCCCTTTTTACGATTTTTTGACAGAAATTTCTGGAAAAACTGGTTCACAACAACCGCTTCTCAGTTTTTGAATGCTCCCTTCATCTTTTTACCCATATAGATAGCTAATGGCTCGAGGATGATGAAGCAAACCCATACCTAGATCCTGATAGGGAAGTTCACAAACTGAAGGATAAGTTTGGGCATGAATCACTCGGCGAAAACAATGAACAACGACATAAATAGCCATAAATCAACGGGTACGTTGACAGCGGTACTTTTTAGGATTTAAAAAAAAAAACGAAGGAATATTATTGCTGTCCTTAGAAAACAACTCAAACAAGGGGAAAAAGGATGCAACTAGTTCCTTTTGGAAGGAATTGCAGAGCCGCGCTGACACTCTTGCATCACAGACCATCACCTGGCCGGTCTACCGCGACGCGCCACCCACGCGATGCGGCAGACCAGCTGGGTGCTGTGGTTGTCGATCGAACGTTGCCAGTATTGGTGTTTCGCTTATGTTTTCACCGAGGCATTTCGGTAGGAAGATAAAAACACAAAAAAAAATGGTGGGAAACACCATGCGACGGAAACAGCATCCAGCTGGTCTGCCGCGCCGCGTAGGTGGCGCGGCGCGGCACAGCAGGCAGATGCCATTCTGCTGTACAAGAGTGATTGGTCAGCACTGTGCATGGCAACGAATTAGAACCCGACGAAAATAAGATTTCGTTCCCAGCTCAAATGTAATTTTTCACGAAATTTTCAACCTAAAGTCTCAAAAACGAGATGTTTTTGCACTTTTGATACTTCTCTCCACTAAAATACTTCACTAAAATTTCGTTTTTCTTCTCAGAGAGTTGGCCTTCAGTCGCACTTGAACGCACAGCCTCTTGTTTTAGAAAATTCTCCACAACTAGGATTGCCAGGAGTTGCGAATTGCGAAAGTATGTGTCATTCCAGCTAAGCTGCCGAAAATCCCGTTCTTGAGCTCCCCATATCGGAGAGCTAATGGGAGGAGCCAGACGCGAGTGTGAGATTTTCATGAGAGCGCGTCTCCTGACCTGCGATGTGGAGCATTTGGACCAAGAAGAGCGGAAACATTATGGGTTCCATACTTAGCTCCTGCTAATTGTAATTTTTCAGGAGATGTGTTTGTAGTGAGAGTACGGAAGTGCATATTAAAGAAGTCCCGCACTTCGGACCTGACCTAAAAGCATCCCAAGAAATAGGGGTACTTTTACCAATACCAAAAATAGTAGTTTTCTAGCAAGCTCCCAAGAAATCATGTATACGATTGAAAACAGCAGCTTCTGGCGATTCTAGTCACAGAAAAAAAATAGTATTCCAAGGTGGAAAAAATTAAAGCTATGAAGTTTTGTAATGGCAACCCAATCCATGCAACTGATCCATGAGTCACAATCCATTAAAAGTCTCTAAGTAACTATGAAAATCCTCCGAAGCCCCCCCCCCCCCCCCCCCCCAAAAAAAAAAACTATTCGTAGTTGTTCATGTATTGGGAAGACCATCAAGTCGTTTCATAACGCGATACCCATCAGGCTTCTCCAGTAAAGCTATAGCGACTTTTCCCTTTATTCTTAATTTTGGATTTCCCAATGGATAAGGAAAGCCGTGTTGTCATTACCCAAGAGTATAATAGAACCAAGTGAACCCAGAAGTTTTAGACGACAAAAGTGATCGACAAAGCGGGCAGCGGCAGAAAACGTGGTCGCCCAGTTGGAAGCGGCAAGAAGAAGTCTGGGGCTAAGAAGGCAAAGGCAGCGTGAGTCTTGAAGAACGTCATTCCCTAATATTCAACCGATCCTAAATTGTCCAATTTCAGGCCCAAGAAGAAAAAGGCATCAAGCGACGAGGAGAGTGACCATGAGGTACGGAGACACTAATCTATTTTTGGCTAAATCCTTAGAATTCAGCTCTCCGTAAATAAATATGGTCGCATTTCACGGAAAGCCAGAAAAAACACAAACAGACTAAATAAGCAACACGTTATCCACCATTTATCTCCAGTGGACCTACAGTGCTCGTTTTCGTCTGGTCTGCCGCGCCGCATCACCTGCGCGGTGCGGCTGACGAACTGGACACTGCTGCTGTCGAGCGCTGCCGGTATTAATGTTTTGCCATGTTTTGCACCATGGCAAAAAAAGACAGTAAGAAAATGGTGAAGCACCTAAGGAAAACATCAATAGCGGCAACGCCCAATAACCACAGCACCCAATTGGTCTGCCGCGCCGCGTAGGTGGTGCAGCGCGGCAGACCAGACTGGCGTTATTCCGTGATGCACTAGTGATTGACTGGCATGGTTCTCATTCTAGTGAACAGATTTTTCATATTAGCTTCCCCTCAGATCATAACCACAAGATTTTTTTCATTCTTTCAGAATTACTCCCACTACTATTTACTATTTTTTTATTACTACTGCTATAAATTGCTATTCAATCCTATTTTTCCAGCGTCCACATTAGGCGTAAGTACCGCCACAAATAATTAAGTTCAATTATGTCGACTATAACGGTGGTAGTTCAGACTTCCCCGGGGGTTTGATTCAAAAAGAGGCGTGGTTCTAGCATCACATATGAAAAGTGCTTAATGTTAGCGTACATCAATTTTCGAACGAATAGCCCGAACCTCTATGTAACTGCAGGCCTATCAACCTAAATGCGAAAACTGGTGCGTCTAGACACAAATGCTGGGGGCGTGGCTTAGCTGCAAATCACCTTGAAATTGGATTTTGTGCAGAAAACTTCTAACATTCCCACAGAACATACTAGTAAGCGCTACAATTCCAGGCAGAACCAACTGCTGTCGAAGAGGACGAGGACAGTGAGGAAAAAGTGGAGGAGTGATCATTCAGACGGCGATTCGTTGCTGTAAATTGCATCTCAGACTAGGCATTGATCCTGTTGAACTCCTGTTGTGTCGTTAGCTCTCTACCTTATCATTTTTTAAATTATTTGATCACTGTAAATTCACTCAGTAACTATTCGAATCTGATCTCTTATTATAATATTATTTATCTAAACACAACAATAAACAATGACAACAATAACGGTAACACTCAATCACTAAGAAAACTAAAAACTAACATGAGCAACCTACAAGTTCATACTCTCCAAGGCAGCTGCACACCTGTTGCAGTGTTTTTCCATACGGGACCTATTCATCTTCCGGCATCTGTCACAGAACAGTCCCTCGCTCTTGACTGGGGTGATGCGGTCCTGCTCGGCTTGTTGGATTCTGACCATGGAGACACCAAACACCTCGCATAGTTGTGAATCAAAAGAAGTTTCGCCTTCTTGCCATGGGGCAAGGAGAGCTTTCGTAGCCGTCGAAAGTTCCAGAAGTGCACCCTAAAAGCAGTTTTCTTGTGTAAAACCCAAAAACAGCAGGAAAACCTTGAAGATTTGGACTTCCCAGTAAATTTTCATTGCTTGAATCTCAGAAAATTCAGAAATAAAAAAACAACTGGACCATTCGATTAAATTAAATTCAAGTGATTTCTGGACAACTGCGTCTTATAGAACTTCCAGGAAATCCAAAAAAAGCTTCAAATACCTCCTTGAACAGATCACACGATGGTCCAGCAGCAGCTGCCAGTTCACTCTTCAATTGCAGCACCTTCTCCATAATGAGGTCGAGCTGTGGATGGAACTGGATATCATCCTCCTCTTTAAAATCCAGAACATCGCGCAAAACCTGATCAAGTTAGTTAACCGCAGAACTCCAATGATAAGCATAAAAATTTTTACCAATTTCTCCGAACAAGCAGGTTGATGGTGGAAAAACTCAGCTGCCAGATGAGGCAGTAATGGAGCCATGCATTTAGCCATAGTAGTGCCAACTCTGGAACGATAAGCAAACAGATTACTTCTGTCCTAATACTGTAACTCTACAGTCTTAACGGTTAAAGGGGTCATAACGGCAAACAAGGAAAATTGACGTGAAAGCGAGTTTTTTTTTGTATTAAACCAGTGTGCCTAATCATGATAAACTGAAACATCAAACAAGTGTGCTCCTGCAAAATTTGCCTAGATTCTCCACTTTTTTTGCAAAATACTATGTTAGTAAGACTTTTAGGAGTTAAACGCGACATGGTGTTCCCGAAGAAAGGAGAGAACTTGACTTTCGGTTGAAAATATTAAAATACAGCAAAATATATACTTTCTCCTGATTAAAAACCTAGTGCTTCCTACGTCCGTCACACATCTATACTACATATACATTGCATCAATCCCGTTCATGAGATGCATCACGCAATGGACTTCACCAGAGCATCGTAAAGGCATTAAATGAGTGTCTGCCCTGAACAGTAACTTGGCAGGGGACATTCGATGTACTAATGCAGCGCTTCATCCTCCCAGGCACCTCTAGTACCAATTCAACGACCTTGGATGGAAGGAAAGCTTCGTTGCATCGAGGTGGGATCGAAGAATCGACCGTGTAAGCGAACAGCGGGCCTCTTACAACTGCGCTATGTGAGCTCTGTGATCACAACACCTACGGAAAATACATATTCTCAAAATTAAGCATGAAAACCTGTGAAGGGTGAACTGTGCAGAGACATGTTCATTCGAGCCAACTCTGGCGCAATATAGGCGATCACGAACGAGACTCTGAAAAATAAAAACTTTACAGCGAGTAGTAATATGTGTGAATGTGAAGGACAATGTGGAACAGAATTTTACGAGAATAATATTATATATTAGAAGGTCTGAAGGGGCCTGAATGGGCGCTGCTTCTTCAACACATTAATTTCATATCATATTTCAATAACTTTTAGGGCTGGCTACACTTGTCAAAGTACTTTACATTCATTTTTTTCTAGAGGCACACCTTTTTGCCACACGCTTTGACGTCCAGAACGTCCAGAACTACTTTGACAAATAAACTCACAATATAGTGCGCACTAAGAGTACGCTGCACAAAGTGAAGAATATCCAGGGCAACAGTGCGAAAACGGTACTTTTCGTAGTTCTGCACACAGCGCACTCCGAATAGCTGTGACTGGCGCAAAATCCACTGAAAAATTACATTTGCAAAATCTCAACATTTTCCGAGACTCTGTGAACATGAATGTATGGTACCTGATCCAGAAGAGGAAGCGGAGATGATGGACGTTGTCCTTGATATCCGTAACAACCACCCAGTAGAAATCTCAACGAATTTCTGATGGCTGCAAGCTAAAATACTGAAATATAACGAAAAACATGCACTAGGATCATTTTTCTACTTCTATTCCCTTTTTCTGTGGGAAGAAAAAGCCTCGGTCATCACAAATCAACAAAAGTTTGGCTGGCCCACCTTCAGCTCAAGATCCGCCAACACCTTCTCACCAATTTTCGATTCTCCCACAGTTTCACCTGCCGATAGCGCCACCCATAATCTCAGCCCATCGGCTCCGAGCGCTTTTTGGCGCAAGGATCCGTCGGTGATCTGAAAAATGCATAGAAAATAAATAAAGAAAATCAATCAAGCAAACAAGCGAACAACACTGACTGTTTCTGGATCAACAACATTTCCCAGAGACTTTGACATCTTCTTATTGTTATCATCCACACAGAATCCATGAACATGTATTCGTTTGTAGGGAAGAGCATCCTGAGACATGGAGTAAGCTATGAAAATTGATAGAATCATAAGAAAGTGATGAGTTACCTGTGCAGCAACAGAGGTAAGAAGTAAGGACTGGAACCACCCACGGAACTGATCCACACCTTCCAGGACTCCATCGGTAGGTCTCTGAACAGACAGGAGACCATCGAAAGTTGCTTTGACATCAAATTACCTTTTAAGGAAAGAAAGAGAAAAGAAAAAAATGACTAAGCTTTACCCCCGCATCAGCATCTTCGTACATCTTCCTGGCACAGTGCCAAGCGACACCGCTATCCATCCAAACGTCCATAATATCGCTGCCCTTCGACAATCCATCAGCTGATTCCAGTGATAGCGATTCTAGCACCTATTTATACAACAAATTCCATTGATTTTCACAAATCAGACATCGTTTGTGTCTATGGATACGTTACCTTTTCAGTAGCCAAGTCACTAACACTACACCTCCACCAGACGTCTGCGCCTTTCTGTGCGATTAAGTCAGCCACATGCTCAACCAGTTCTTTGGAGATATAGGCTTGTCCTGAAGGAATTTATCACTTCATAAGGATCACAAAATAGGAATCAGGCGTAATTTTCAGCGGATAGCCCACCGTTTTCATCCACCAAAGCAGGAATGGGTGTTCCCCAAACTCGCTGGCGAGAGATGCACCAAGTTGGGCGGCCGGACACCATTCGATGAAGGGTGCCGGAGAGATCTAGAATCAGCTGTTCAGCTCTCATTGTCGATTAAAACTAGCAAAATAACAAGTAAAAACGACCCGGGGACAAGTATCTGGTTACCTGACTCATCAGTGCCAATCTTGATTCCATCCAGAAGTTCAGCGGCTCTCCTTCCTACTGAAGAGACGTCTAGGAACCACTGGGCGCTACTCCGGATTATCACTGGCTGAAGACGGGATTTAATGGATCAGTCCTATGGGTTTCAAGAGAATTCAACTCACCTTCTTTGTGCGCCAATCATACGGGTATGAGTGTTTGTATTTCCCTTCGTGGACTACATCTTTTCGAAGTAACCTACAACATGCAGTAAGTAGTATAATCTTACAAGATTTAGCATTCAAGTGACGGGTGCGAACTCGTAATTGCCTCGCAATTTTGAGTAATCAGGCGAGGCAGTGAGCAAACCCTTCAAGCAAGCATGCTCTTCGAATTTTCCAGCACGGGTATTTCTACTCCAAATTAGTGTTGGATGCCCGGAGAATGTCTAAGGCAGACGTAGCGTAGGCGCCAAAGAGCGCGTTTTTCGCGGCTCTGAGAAGCCCGCTGCGTGGCCGCGCCGCGCGTGTCAGAAATCGACATCGCCTGTCGTCGCAATACGATTTTTGGACGTTTTTCGTCCGACTTGATGACTTTTAACTTTTTTTATGTGTCATCGAGATAGAGAAAAAACAAAAGAATCAAGAGAATTCACAGGCAGATTCTCAGTTCTTGGATTACACTCCACGAAAAGTTACAAATCAAGGGAAGATTAATTTAAGTGTACATTATAATTCTATGAAGAAGAATCCACAATGAACGAAAAAATAGACCAACCTCAGCGCTTCTCGCTGACCCTCTCCCAGGACGTCCTTCCCCTCAAGATTCAACCCCATGTGACGTGTGTATCTACCTTCCTCATCAACGAAGCTCTCCACTTTGTAGTTTCCAGCTAGGGCCATCTGGAACGACACTGATTAGAAGTCCATGAACCCTTTGAATTTACAGCGTACAGACCTCGTAATCAGTGAACCCATGTGCAAAGGACGTGTGCACAAGACCTGTACCCATCGACATGGTAACATGCTCTCCTGCTAGAACGGGAAGGGCCAGTTCAGGATGCCTAGAAGCAAGAACTCATCTTCCTCTGCGATAAGCAATGCCATAATTATATTTTTCGAGAAAAAAAAACATAAAAGAGAGTATAGAGACGAATGTAGGCATTGAGAAACTAACCAGCAACTCTTATAGTGTTTCCCCAACAATGCATCTCCACGGAATCTACCAACAACAGTAGCTTGTCTGCCAGTGGTCTCCATCAAAGAGGATAAAAGCGGTTCGGCTACGAGGTATACTTCGGAAATCGGCGCTCTGAACGAATTTTCCACAAAATGACAGCTAAAATGGTGGCCAACAAACTGCGACTCACTTGGCAGTGTCATCGAAACTAATCGCTACGTAGTTTGACTCAGGTGACATGCAGATGGCATTGTTCAGCGGGAGAGTCCATGGTGTTGAAGTCCATGCCTTCAAAATACAGCTTGTCCGAATATGAAGGACTAAGCTACCAAAATACTCACAAGGGCGTAAATTATCAAGGGTTTTGACTTCGAACCAACTGATAAACCAATATCTTCGGGGCTGACGTTGATCATCTGAAGAAAAAAACATCCAGGGAGCAAGACAAAATATACCTTAGCAGAGAAGAAATCTTCAAAAAAGCTATTTCATGGAACCGCAGTAAAAAACTGCCTAGTAGCACAGAAAAGCTGTAAATTCTTGCTTTCTCAAGCAAACTACTACCAGTAGAACCCACCCTAAATCTGAAGAATACAGCCGTGCTCGTATGCTTCTCGTTATATTCAAGCTCGGACTCTGCAAGGGCAGTACGAGAGCTTGGTGACCTAAGGAGTGAACCTTGTTATATTACTAAAAATTACTTCAAAAAAAGACAACTAACCAGTAAACAGGTTTAAATGCTCTGTAGATCACTCCTTTCTCAACCATTTTCGCAAAAAGCCGCAGCTGCTCCGAAACATACATCGAATCCATGGTGAGGTATGGATTGGACCAGTCAGCTGAGACACCCCATCTTCTGAACACCGCAAAACTGACAGATTGGGACGTATCTACTATGACATTTGAGATTTCATCATTTTACTAAAAAAAATTCAATAAATCGATCGGTTGGATAACGATAAGGAGATTGAACACAGGCAAGAAGAGAAATAGAACAATATGAGTAAAGCAATCTACCTGATGGTACATAAAATTCAAAGTACTATGGTATGAGATTGGTCCTCTCAAAGATTTCGGTCGATGCTATTCTCAATGCGTCAAAAAAGGAGAAATGATCTATCTGTGATGTTCATAGGTAACTTTACCTAAAAGAATTCATTTGCTTTCCAATGGCTTCATTCGCGACCTGCCGAGCAAGCTCCCTGATCTCTAGAGGTGATTTACCCTGAGGAATAAAACATTTCAAAATATAAGAACAATAGTTATGAGACACCCACAAACCTGTACACTTTTACTAATCTTCAGTTCAATGGGTAAGCCGTGGCAATCCCAACCTGGCCGGAATCGAACTCTAAACGGTAGATCAATGAGTAGAGAATTGAATCTTCCAGAATAAGATTATCATGTCCTAATTCACCTGTATCCCAGGGCGATTCTGCTCTTGACAATGAAATCTTTCAAAATCTTGTTGATAGCATGTCCTGCGTGTGCTACCCCGTTAGCGTAGGGCGGTCCATCCAGAAGTTCAAATCTAAAGATAAACTGTTTAGGAGCATTTAAGCACGGTTTTCACAAGGTTATGAATACTCATCCTCACTTACAACTCCATGAAAAAAAGCATTACTAGTCAGCTAGGTTAACGATACCCACATCGAAAGAATTACCGATCTTATGATAGTCTATCTGCCAGAACTATTGAAAATAAGACAATATATTTTATGGTAATAGCACTCCTTTTATGGAATAAATCTCATTGAGAATACATTCTTTTTGAACAATGACGGTGAAGATACAACATACACTTCCTTCCGGTCGTGCTGCTCTCGTTGCCACTCGTACAGAGTCGTTAGTCCTCCGTTAATCGCTAACTGTTGGTCGAGACTGGCCCGTTCCGATGACTTCACATGGTTCACAAATGAGGTCCGCGGCAGGAACACGGTCTTTTTCTTTGGAGTGTTGGTTGCTGTTGACGATGACGGCTTTGTTGCTGGCTCAGATGAGCAAGCCCTGATAGAGCTTTATTTTCCAAGCGGGGCGATGAAAGAAAAGTAGTAAATGTATCGGTACAGAGGTCTGCAAAGAGAGAGGCGTGCGCATCGCGGTTTCGATTGAGATAGGTCAGCGTGACCAGCGATCAGCTGGTCGACAGCGCTGTCATCCGAATTCCGAATCCGAAGTTGAGTGCTTTGCAGTATATTTCATGATTATACACAATATTTTGTACGTTTGTCAGCTTCTCAGAAGAGTGATGACCATACTGACCTACATAATCGAAGCGGCGATGTCTACAGACCTGTTTGCAGACCCCTGTCGACAGAACTTACAGGGGCATACCTAAAGGTGTTTTTGCAGCTGCTGCATAGCCGTTGCAATATCCTCAACTGATAGGCCATCAAAACCTAAAACGTTGAAAGGTAAGCGGTGAAATCCTAGTGGCAACTAATACCTTTGCGCCATTTGTTACCAACACCTTCTCCTTGGCGGCACAGTTTCCAAAAAGGCAACTAGGAATCAGGTGTTTCTATTTGATCTAAGTTTAAAGGCAGCGTCCCATTTCAAAATCGTTTTTGAGATTTTCAAACGAAGAGAATCTCCATTAGCTGCATTTCATGCAAAACTCAAGGGGAAACCCGTCTCTGAAGCCCAAATTTTGGGGAGTTTATAGGCGGGGCCAAGGCAGGAGCATGAGATCCTCATACTATGCAATACCTTGCTGGTCACATATGGAGCATTCTTTCTCTGTTAGAGGGTGTATGTTGAGGAAATCCCTCGATAAGTAAGAATTTCTTCGGGAGGTGCGCTTCCGTGAGAGCATTATCCAGAATTATTCCTCACTTTGGCCCCACCCATCTACTTCGCTCACAAGTTCTCCAACAGACTCTAGGCCCAAAAAGAGGTTACAACACGTAAATTATTATGATCAGCTGCTCCAGGAAATTCTTTTCACATGGAAACCTTAAAAATCTCAGGAGCGATTCTGAGATGGAACGGTGCCTAAAGGAACCATACCTCCCCCTACACCCTTTATAGAGAAAAAGATTCAAGATCTACGAAAAAAGAGAACGTATGAAAAAACAACTATGTATTAAATTTTCTCAGAAATTAAGATATTGCTGGTGCGAATAGTGAAGCTAATGACTACATCCCTACATAATGGATTGTGAATTTGAGCTGACATCAAAAGCCTAACTCATAGGAAGGCAGAACTTCCCATTCCATGGAACCATAGGTTTCTAACTTCTTATTCAAAGGGTTAGAAAATGGAGAAAAACTGATAAGGTAAGAGCGACGAAAAATGCATACCGATAGAAACGATTAGCCGACGACGTCTGCCCAACGACGCCAAGAGGAGAACAAGCCGCCGGATGAACAGGTCCGAATTCGCCTGCAGTTTCACAGGATTAAGAAGGCCCAAACCAAGCGAAAAGCAGCAATTAGTCTCACCTCGTCACTTCCTAGCAGTAATTTTGTATCGTACTCTACTCGCTGCTGTGTGGACAGCGATTCTGCGATGATCGCTTCAGGAAAAATAACTTCGACGACTTGTCCTATCCTTCCCAATGATGAAAAGACCTTAAAGGAAACCCAAATATGACCAAAACAGGGGGAAGCGTTCTTGAAAAGAGAAATAGCCCTGCGCAGGACTGTTCAACTGAGGGATGGGGCAGGTAGTCCATGGGCCAGCTCTTCGCATCAATAAAAACGCAAGTCCTGTGCCATCCAAGCAACTTTGATTCATTCATTCATTACGTTGTGGAGATTTTATAATGTAGCCCTTCGAAAGAACACCCATAAAATTGAATACATTGCCATGAGAAGTTACTGGAGAATTAACCCACTAGCTCTAAGGCTCGGGAATTTGCAAAGACACTACCTCCAGCTGCTGAACCATAACGGCTCCCAAAAGCAGCGTAAGTTAGTTTCAATGCTCAAACACACATCTGGATCTACCAAATTTGAGCAGATACAGAGAACAGACAAACATCTATATGAGGAAACACTGTCAGAATAAGCGAACAATTAAGAGAACTAACCACCAAGTCGAGGTTCCCTTGTTGTGTAATGGAAAAATGTGTATGTCGCCCGTTTAGATCGTAGGAAAAGTCCCGATATAGAGGACCGGACATCAACCCTTCGAACAACCTCAAATTTTCTTCAACGCACTCTCATTGGAAACTAATAAGAGATCTCCAGCGCAGTTTCTTCACCTTCTTCTGACAAGTACAAAAGCAATTCAACAGATTTATGGAAGACACAAAGCAACACAAGCTAAAGCAACAGTAATAACTCTGCAAACAACAACGACCTAATCATCTAAGTCAAACTTGGGTAGAACTTTCTTCTGACGCTTCTCACGATCGCGCTCACGCTCCACCTGTTCCCTGGAAAGGAGAAGAGCGAGTATTTTAAAGATCTTATGAAAGGATCCAGAAATGCCTGGAACTGATGAACAACGCAAAAACATGAACAATTTAAACAGTCGCCACCTTAGCAGGCGTCCCTCCGCTGGCGTCATCATGTGGCCCTCTCCAGACTGCTCATCTACTGTCCAGAATAACATGTCGTTCAACACAACGCCAAAGGTCTTCCAACCAACGAAAAACAGCACAAATGAGATGATAAGGCGTCGTTTTGTCCACTAAAACAACAGAATCATAAGTGGAGAAAAGAAGATACTCTCTCATATAAAACCTTACCTGCTGATAAGTGAGCGTTGTGCGTGGGACCGAAGTTCGAATAAACTGCCTAACAATACGTCTCCACTCCCAAAAAAGCATTATGAGCAGAAAAAGTAACAAACAAGTTAGCTTTCACAAAGTAACAGAGAATCTATATTCAAGCAACACCTACGAACAAGTTATGCTAACAGTTGTGTCAAAAAAAATCAACAAAATGACAACTTCACAGCTAATTAATCAATATACAGTCTTAGCTTGCTGGGTAGGTAGCACACCAAAACGTCTCTTAATGATCACACGATATTTACTGTACTTGTCCTCAGGAGAAAAACGAGCTGGATGAGCAGACAATGTTTCCTTCCCGTCAGGAGCAGTTTTCTGGAAAGAAGAGGAAAATTACGGCTTTCTGCAGGAATTTCTAGCTACAGACAAATGTGCTATGAGAGGAAGAAGGAAAGTGCCGTAAAAAGTTAAAGCAAGAAATAATTTTCTCTTGAAGGGGCCCCTTCCTGTCTGCATAAACAATACCGCACTGGATAGCAAATGAATATGTGGAATTCGCAGTTTTCATGGGAATTTTATTGTATTTTTATGAATTATTTTCATCTCCTCTTAGTTGGACCGCAGCCGCGGAACTCAGAGAACGGAGGATGGACATCGCCCGTCGCGGAACGAACATCGTTTAATCCATCCAGACTAGGAGGAAGCTCGCATTTTCACTGAAGCTTTTGCACAGGATTGATGTAATCCCAGCGAACAAAATACAACTTCCATTGGTAAGCTTGCATAAAATTTCAGGTGACAAAAGCGATTCACCAAAAAGTAGTGAAGAAATTTTCGGATAAGTTGACATTCGCGTTTTTCATCGCGCGAGTATAACTCACACTTCAACCTTCCCAGCATGAAGTTAAGGGAGGAGCTTTACGATGTTTGTATGGAACATAAATTATTAGGTGGAAAGTTCGGAACTAATTTTTCACCTCAACACCAATCACTCGCAGTGAGGAAATTTTTTTTCCTGAATACCAACCACTCGCGGTGAGGAAATAAAAAATTCCTTTCCACTCCCTATGATCAGAGCCAAATCCTTTGCAGTTAGAGCTGGCTCGGCTTTTGTCCATTTGATTAGGACTACTGGCGTCATCGGATCCCTTTACTCTTTCAAATGGAGAATGGCAGAAGTCCTACTCAGGTCATAAGTTTTCCCTTTTTTTTGCTAAAAGACATGTTCCACTTGTTATATTGATTTTTTTCAATGGTTTTCTTATATGTCGTATCCGAACGAATACATTAATAAACCAATGGCTAAAATGAACGGATTGCAATGATGCTAGCCTTCTTTTGTTATTCCTTAGCAAATTACCCACTTCCCACACAGTTACAACATCGGCAGCGAAGAAAAAGATGACTCCCAGAGCCATGAACCGGAAGACTACGGGGGAAGCAATAAAAAGTAAAGTTGTTCTGCCTACCTTCAGGGTATAAACACGTCTGCCGTTCTCGTCCAGATGATATCTCAGAAACATCCCAAATTCCAAATCCCAAAGTGGAGGATGCCTGACAATGTCGTCTTTTTTAACCTATACATTTTATCTAATCTTCCTAGATAACCATGGCAAAAATACCAATAACAAAGAGACAATTCTAGAAAAAATTTTAGATGTTTATCATACTGCAAAACAACATTTCGCTCAACATAACAAAAGCAAAACTCTGCAAACCAAACAACATGTTTCCTTGACTATCAACATGTTTTCAAATAATCTAAAATATACTACGAATATAGTTAACTCAGAGTACACTGTGGATTAACGTGACAAGCACTGCTTTCTACTTGCACTAATCTAATGCATGTTGAGAACAAAAAGGAGGAGATAAACGGAGAAAGCCAGACCTCACAACCACTCTAAATATGATATGGAAGAAGGTTAAACCTCGGCAAAGTATCACAATGGTTGAGAATATTCCGTAAGCAAAGCCTTTGGACTAATAAAAATAATGTACAAATCGTGATCTACTAATCGACAAAACAAAAAACAAGAGAGCTGGTTCTGTAACCATTCATAAGTAAAACTTTCAAGTTCCACGAGATACTGATGATGTAGCACGAAGAAAAGCAAAGGCACTAGCGACTCCTAGAGCGGACCCATACCAACTGTGTGGAAGACGTAGTCCCAGAGTGAGGTGGAAATTCCGAAACCTTAAAAAAAGAACTTTTGTCATTCAAACAAGGCTAAATACGTAAAAAAATATAAAGAATGTGAACAGTGCTAGCATAGAACCTTTCAAAACACATGCTAACCTGCATCAAAGTCCTTGAAATGATGGTTGTGGTGGTAGACCTTCCTATAGTGCATGTTTGTAAGAGGGCGCGGGCATCCATGATGAAGGTAGTAGTGAATCATATCGTACCCAATGTAACCAAACAGTTTTCCACTACCGAATGCGCAGAAAATGTGCCTATAAAAAGTAATTCAGAACTCACAAAACAGAAGTCGATAAAAATTTCGCTTACCAGGGAAGAACGTTCGAATATATCGCATAGAAGAACGCAACAATGATCAAGGCAGGAGCTGGAGGAAACACTAGGCGATCCCCGTCCATGGGAGTTTTATGGTGCAGGCCTAGAAACAAAACAAAAAATTCAGAAAAAAGAAGAAAACAAAAAAAGTTGCAGGTCCCCTTCTTCTTACACTCATAAAACCCACCATGTAAAAGGAAATGCAGGATGATCTGTGAAGGTGACTCCGGATTCGGTTTCCAGTGGAAAACCCATCGATGCAACACGTATTCAACCAAAGTCCAAGCCAAAACACCGACCACAAAACAATTAGCCCAAATCAGTGCTCCGTGGAACAATCCTGAAAAAAACACTCATACAGAAAGTGATTTGGAGAGAACACTCGTGCATATGCATCAAGAAATTCGCCAAACAGCGTGGCCTTGTGCAGAATACAGATGCAACTCGTAAGATGAAATGTCTTTGCGCGACTAGTAACAAAAATCATGTGTGCATTGCGTCACCCGTGTGCGAAATTGTGGTGAGTGCAACTGCAGAAGAAACGCAAAAATCAAAGTAACCAGGCTTTAAAGTTGGATATAAACTCTTGAAATTATATCAGAATTGGAAATACAACATTTTAGATCCCAACACCTCTCCAGCAATGAGAATTTCTGATGCAAATAACAATGCAAACACTATCACCTTGAATATCAAAAGTATTTCTAACAGAAGAATGTAAAAAAGTCACTTTGTAGCTTGGGCATGGCCCAATTGAAATAACCAATTAATCAATGAAATGCATTTTTTTACAATAAAAAACAACATTTCAAAACAAAAAGATAAAAATGAACGCAATCACCTTCAAAATATCATTTTATTGTGGAAAAATAACATAGGCCTGTAATGAAGTGGTGGAAAGTCAATAAATGCTGAACTACGTCACAATCAATTTCAACCCATGAATGAAGAGTGTGATACTGATCGTCAGCGACAAGCAAAGGACGTGTAAACATGATTTTTTTGAAGAACAGTTCACGACAACGTGTTGGTCCCTTCTTATCAATTCGCACAAAAAAAAGCATCACCGCTTCGATCGAATGTCCCCATCTTTTCCCTAGACTCATTTACACCTAATTCTACACTTTTCATTATTCCCATTAAAGGCAGAGGGCCACCTCGTTCTGCCTGTTGGATTTACCAACATATCCCAGACCTTCTCATCATGTTGATCCCTGGGATGTACATCAACAGGCACAGAAGCGACGAAATCCCCATTTTTGAAAGGCTCGAACTGGATAAAAATTTGGAGCCCGGAGGCGGATCGCTCCAAGCTGTGCTGGCTGCCTGCCACGGCTGCCGCGTCGGTCAACGAGTCTTGGCGTGTCCAATCGATAAGATCAACGGCTTCACATGTCAACTCGGGTTGGCAAACTGTTACAGACCCCGTCCTGGAAGACGGGTTTATAGACCATTCTGAGACAATTTATGTATACCGTTGGAACCAGCGCGTCGAGTAGATGCAGAATCTGCTGTTAGCTGAACTACGAAGATGAGGTGGACCCCTGCCTTTAACTAAATATGCGGAGATGAAAGTTGATCCAATTTTTCGCAAAACATTATAACGCATGCTGATAGACCTTTGAATAGAAACTTCGATGTAGTTAATAGTTACTCTTTAATATCTACGCTGCAGGTTATTCGCATGCAACAGGTTATTTGTGAAAGATGAAGACCTAAAAGTCACTGTTGATGGGTGAACATCAATCGCAGCAAAAACGATGCTCAACTCTAGAAGCTTGTTTCTAAAAACGGTACGATGAGTTCAGCTTACACCTCTATGATATGAATAAAAAATAAAGAGTGACTGCGCTAATTATGGAACATATTCAAAACAGCATGGTTGAATAAGGAAAACACACTTTTTGGCTTTAGCTGACAGCAGGAGTTCGAATCCAGGAACGGGAGCTTCTCAAACTGTGAGAAATAAGGTACTTCTCCCTATGAACTTTGATAACAGAGTAAAAGAGATTGCACCATCAAATCACTGACGTCTCACGAGGTTAGTGCAAGTGTTATCTTTCTTTGCAAAATTTTATGGTTGGGAAAAGAAAATTTGCGTCTAAAGAATATCAAAATTTTCACACTGGCGAAAAATAGAAAGAAAATCCATATTCTTCGCTTCCCAAGTTTTAAATCACCTGAACTCAACGATTTTTAGAACCACATGGCAAAACAATGTAATTCTCAACGGCAACTACGGATTTCCGGCAAGTTTGGTGGAGGAAAAGAGCTGCCTAGCTAATGAGAACAAGAAGTACACTTTTCCCAGTGTTCCAAAAACGTGGAAAACAAACAATTCGAGAGGAAACTTCAAAGAAACTTGCACATAACCTACCCCAACGACTGTACATATCTGACATCGCAAAGATGCTGAACAACGCCACAATTGGGAGCCAAACAGCTGGTACAACCCACCATGAGGTGCGTGTAAGTGATTCGAGAAAGTCGGAGTCAAACAATCTGAGAATAAAAGCTTGAAAGATTCGTTTCAAAATGATAATAATAAATGAAACTTACCTTAGCGTTCCTTCATAAGGTTGGTGAATCCACATCCAATAATTATAACCCAAGTTTCCTACTCTAGTCAACACCCCACGTTTTGAATCCAAAGTAGGATCGTCCTGAACAAATTAATGAGTTTGAAAAAGAATCAGAATTCAAGGAAGAATTCATCCCACCTTCTGAAAATTCTCCACATCATATTTTTCCATCATTTGGTAAGCCGCTTGCGAATGCTCATGTTTCACCCCAAGGATGCGGCGTTCGCCTCGCATAAACTCGTCCACATCTTCACCAGCTAACTTTCTCAACACCTTGAAAAACCTCTCATCAAATATATAAGTGTGAATCTGAGGAGAAAAGAGAATGTGCCCACCTTCTCTCCACCAGGATGTTTCGCAGCGAACTGAGCAACATCAAAAACACGACCCTTCAAGAGAAGAAGCAGTGGTCTCTCAGGCTCATTCTGGTTGGAGTCCGTTCCCAGCCCCATAGCAAGTCGGCTACCTAGAATTCCAACAGAAAATTATGTTGCAGTATCCATTATACGCTATGCGGGCACTGCGTGAACACACAGAACGAACAACGGAGAGAGGCAGACAATGTCAACCATGGAGAAATGCGACTCCCCAATGACTTCGAAAACGCCAGCGGATATTGACAAATGCGCAGAAAGGGCCAGAACACGGGAGCTTTGGAGAGTGAGAGGCAAATAATTGCTCAAAAAAGAGAAATATTCACTAAAAGAGAGATAGAGGTTGAAAAGAAACAACAATCTTTGCATTTCCATCTACAACTTTGGCTATAAATTCTGGAATCAAATAAGGGATGGGCCTATTAGCTTGGATGTCAAATGATCATTGTGAATAACCGAGGAGAGGAAGGAACCAAAAGAGAATCGTGCTCACGTTTTTCACTTTCTACGAGGATGAAGAACTCAGCTCTAAACGAGGCTAAAAAAGTCATCAAAACAAATGATTCGGGCAAGCATCCACATATAATGTCATAACGACTCATTTCGGTAAGATCATACCCTTCTCGATGCCTATAGGGAAATATACGAATTCTCTGAACGCTCTTTCACGAACATTTTCGTCGCTTCTTCCCTGTGATCATTCTGTGTACGTTCCATGCATTCTTGCGTCCTACATCTTTCTAGAAGTTTTTCTAGTGAATTGAACTAATGATGCTCGCAGGGCAAAGACCGTCCTTGAACTTACAAGGATTTATTATATAGAAAAAAGGAACGATGGAAGAGGATAGCGTGCCGCTTTCTCCAGTGGAAATACTGGATAGTTTTGCGCAGTAAAAGCACTGATGAGGGATGCCGGAGATTTCAAAAAAGCATAAGGTCAGTTTGAACTTAAGAAGTGGGTCACAACTTTCAAAAAGTCTATAAATTCGCCTTGCTTCAATGATCACGCAGGTATGAAAAAATCAAAAAAACAGCGAAATTACTAAGTCGCCACCTGCGACCGCCCCAGAATGGCTCTGCCCAGTTGCGTTCTTAGGCTGTGATTATCTCAATGGTCTCGAACCTTATAACTGCTTGCAGCACAGTATTTCCAGTGCCGAGAATCCCACCAGCATAGTTGTTTTTTTTTCTTTTGGCACAGCCCATGGCTCACACTACCATTTTACTATCCTTTAGTATATCCTTTACCTCTCAAAATTAAAGCTAGAAATGGACCAAGACTTGGCGAAGGCGATTTTGTTGCATTTTCTAATTTACTTGTTCGGTAGAGCAGTGTTTTCACTTCCACAGTTTTCCGTTTGCTGTTTTTTTTTCCTCCACGACTGATTGTGGCACACCTTATGGTGTAACAAATAAATAAATAAATAAACCAAACTTCTCCACAGCCCTGGAAGCCCCTGACAACCTCAGCGAAATGACCGAAGAAGCATGAACGAACTAATATGAGCGCGAAAAACCTGTCCCTTAATGAGTTTTCATTCATCATTGAGAACATCCACGAACTTCCAGTAGCTCTCTGACATGTAGAAATAGTTTGAACAGACGCCAACGCTCATTAAATATCTTTCAAAAGAGAAAAGAAGGCATAAAATTGAAACAAGAAGGACAATTACTGCGCGCGCTCAACAATGTAACATTATTACAATACAACAGATATTAAGAACAGTTACACATATCTCTTAACGACCACTCAGAACTGGTATTCCAGAAAAATATCACTCGAAAGTTGCAAAAAAGGAAATGCAACGTTTGGCAACGTTCCAATTTCGGATTAAAGGAGCCGCGCGAGTTGGCAATCGGCCAGTTTTTCGCATTCTTTCGCGTGGCCAAGTGTCAGGCTTTCTTCGGCTTCAAGGACAACAGCGAGCAGAGATTGGGGAACAACTATGAAATGAATAGGTTAAGCTAATGACGGAGTAGCTGAGCACAAGTTAGAGGCTGTGTCTTTCCTCATTTTCGTATCTGAGCTGTTAACAGATCCTGGACCCTACCGTTGAACAAGTTTTTCAGATATTCATAACAGTTCGCCAAACGAATTTGGAGCGTCAAGCAGTGTATTATCTCTGATTTTATCGATTGGACAGGGAAAAAGAAAAGAGAAATGCTCTCAGAACCCCAAAAACAAGTTGTCGGCCCAGCTTTGCCCAAGAACAACTTGCAAACACGCTTTTAACTAGCAAATCGTTGTCAACAAGCTTGACGTCATCATGCCACCCAAATCGACGTTGTCGACAAGGTCTTCTTCCGGCAACTTGTCGACAAAGAAAAGAAAAGTTGTCGACCAGCTTTTGGGTGGACAAGTTGTCGACAAGCTTTGGAAAAGCAAGTTTCAGATGTAGTCAGAAACTTGCTCGCAAAATGCTTGACGACAAGTTGTTTTTGGGGCTCTGATCTGCATCTATGGAGAGTGGCCAGCAGGTAAGGACCGCCCCTCCCGAATGGTCTGCGAAATTTGTACATATTTCAGTTAAATTTGTGTATAGTGCATCGGAATCCGATCTAGTCGAGTGGCAGAAGATACATACGTACTGATCCTCGTTATCCGATGATCGATACGTACCTTTGGTTATCCAAGCGGATCGGACTCCGTTGAACTATAAATGTGGCTACAGAAGGAAAGATAAGGTTTTATAAAAATGGGTTAAAAACTCTGCATATAACTGTCTGACTAAGCTAGCGTTCCTTTTTACAGGTGTGGAAGAAGTGAGCCAACTTACTTTCATAACAAATCCCTGCTAAACCAAATGGATACATTTCAGGAAACAGGAAAGGCTTCACAGGAATAAGTCCCTAACAGAAACAAAATGTTACAAATGACAGCGAACAAAATGTCGCAAAGCAACAAAACCGAACAGAGTTTATGATATGATTCAGTGCGGCCCGATAATCTTATTGACTGTCTCGCTATCGCAAAACACACCTCTACTAAAACGTGCCGTGGCAATATTTTTGCTCACAGAGGTGTGTCTGCTTGGAAAATTCGAGAAGATATAGGAACTTCACAGCTCTAGTGAGATTCGGAAATTTGAACTTGCAGAATCGAGCGTGGATTGAAATACATAGAAATCGGTGAGGAATTTGCTCGTTGGAGGGACCATACACATCTGGGATTGTCTCCATATCAGTCAGAATGCAATCCTCCAGGAAATTTCCCAGGAAAACAGAAGAAAATGGAAAATAACATTCGGAAGAATTTCTAGTTGATAGGCATGAAGGCGTAATGATGAATGAGTTGCTGGAATTCGCTGTTCCGAGGGAAAAACCAGATAGCATGTTTGAACGTGTCATGTGTCGTCTTCACATGTTGACCTATTCGTCAAACGCGAGCAAACATGTTGAAGGTGAAACGACGACGAGGGGCGTTCCAGAATTATTAAACCCCACCCATTTTGGAAAAATTCATGAAAAGTGCGTTTTGCGATAATCTAACCATGTAGAGAATGATCTGTCAGAGAACGAAGACTTCGCGACATCTATAACCTATCGAATGGTGATAGCGGCGTGAAAGGAGGAGGTGGAGCGTGTCTCTCGACGTCTGTGTCCTCTTCACTCTTGCTTGTTCTCTCGTTGCTACGGAGGTCAGAAAAATGAAGAGAATACAGACGAACTTTTCTGCACATCTACGCTTATTCAGCGGCGAAGTGATACGGAAAATGTGAAAAATATAATAGATGGGTGGTGTTTCATACGCTTGGACGCTCAGGAAAAAGCTCTCCTTTCAGATTCTGTGGGTCCTGCCACGAAACGAAAGTGTTACACACCATATGTCTGCTTGGAAGTGATCAACACACAGTAAACTGGCGCCTCGGAACACGCGAGTCCAGCCAAGGCTGCTGGGTGGGGGAAGGTGGGAACGATCGATATATCGATCGACACCAACTGACACTCGCATTTTTGGTTTAGTTAGCCATTTCTGAGGATTTTTCGATCGTCATATCGATTTGGCCGCATGACATATAATCTGTTTCATTGCAGAAGATAGTTGGAGAAGACCACAAAGAAGAAGAGTGCGTTAAAGTGCACAGGAATTGGAGAGAGTGGGGAGAAACAGGCAATACGCACGATATTCAACTACCGCCGCGTTTGAAACAGACTATATCAAGAGTTTTATGAATGCGTGATACTGAGTGCGACACGATTCTGCTGCTGTGTTACCTCGTCTAAGTTGTATAAAACGCAGTTTTTTAGTTTTGCAAAGTTTTGGCCTACCGTTTTTCAAGAAAATTTTTTGATTTGAAAATTGGTTAGTTCTGAAAAGATTCATATGTCTTTAGATGTAGTTTGAATCGCTCTTTCAGATGGTATGAAAATTTTGGGCGAATGGGTTCAACGACACATTCACCAAGACGGTGAATAATAGCATACATCCATGATTTGCCCGACCAATAATTTGGCACCGACTTCAGGGGCTCTACCCATAAAAATGTGTCGCCGTTGTGCATCAATTCATCATTACAAGGGTTACAAGGATGTGCCAGCCGTTAAGCAACTTTGTATCTGCACGTCGCTTTTGTTGCTTTTTAAGGGCAAAATGCTTCATCGCTTCATTTTTATCAGTAGATATCAGAGCAGAATGTAGTTGCCGCGGTTAATCGTTAGTCACGGTCACACCACGTAATCTCGACCCTGATTTGCTGTTCTTTGCTCCTACTAAATTGCCTAGTGGTGATTCATTCCAGCGGAAATCATTGCCAGGGATTTGTGGTCAGAGGCAAATTGGGATTTACTTGTTGAGATTGATGTACCACTCCGAAAAGTGGAACAAACAATGGGTAGTGACTGCGAATTTGTGTTGTAATGAGGTCCACTGCAAGAAAAAGTGCGAATAATCCAGAAAAAGATTAGAGCGGCATACTGATAATAGAAAAGAAGTAGGCAAATCCCAAGAAAGGAGAAAATATACAGAACATGCCACCATGGGAAGAAGAACTTTCATTGTGAAGCAAGGAACTCACTGAACAGGAAAATCCACGTGTGTGTTCATCTAACCCTACGCCGAAACCAGATGTGCCGCTGCCGCCCTTGTTCTCTTGCGCAATAGTGTAACTGGTAAACAGTGTAAAGAGTATAAACTGGAACGTAAATCCGAACAAAGACGATGTGCAAACGATAGACAGAGCAGTTGTCGTAACTAGTTACAAATGACGTCACTTTGTTCGCTACATTCTAATGGAATGGATGTTTCGCACACCTTTTTTTGGTCGTGGACTAACAAACTATCAAACGCAGCGATGGAAAATTTCATTTCAGGGCTGGTTATTTCGAGACAGTCACGGACATTTGTTACGCTAAAAGGAGGCTGAAATCATGTGTTTTCATGCCCCACTAGTCATTAATCCAACGATGCGCCAGTTTACAGCCATTAGGATAAGTTGTCGACTTCATATTTTTGTCAGTTTGCCTTTTTGTGTTGAACTGCACTAAAACGAGTGGAGTCTAGAATAAAAAAATCAGATCAATACAGCAGGGCGTCGGCAGACATTGTAAGTTGGCGCTTCGTTTGGCTTTATCTTGTAGCGTCTCTGAAAATTCGAAGACTACTGTAAAGTTTTAATGGATAACGGTTGAGAAGACTCGGATAAGGATGTGGAGGATGGTAGAAACATTATGCACCACAATCCGAAAAATCGTATGCAAGGGATTTCAGTGCTTGAGGCGCGCAGTATGCTTCACATCATGCGGCACTCTGACTGTCTGCGCATCCACACATTTCATTGATCTCATCGATCTCCCTCTCCTTCAACTTCTCTGCTCTTTGTTCTAACCTGACTAAACTCCCATCCCTCTGTTCCCTGTTTTAACCTGTACACACTATTGGCGAGGCGCAGCCTCGCATACCTATGTGTAAGCTGACGCTTCGTCGGATATTAGGTTGCAAAGTATACATGATTCCGGCGACAAAAATATAAAGATCAAAAGAGAAGTCGATTGAGAAGTCATATAGCTCTACATATCCCCATTCCGGCTGCCTAGGATTCCAGGAGAGGTTTTTTTAAATCTGAAAATTGGCCACCCACGAGGTGCAATTAAAGAAAAATTGACTTGCACTACAAGCTTGCTGTGGTCATTCGTAAAAAGTGTTCAATGTAGGCACAAAAAATGAAATGCCATAGTAGAAAAAGCAAAAAAAAAAACTTTGTACGGTAGGGAATTGAATTGACTGCGGCTACCGTAGTGTGTTTCATCGGGGAACATAGTTGTGAATATATTAGAAAAAGAGAGAACGCGAGAAATAGTGCCGTATTCGAAGAGGCAGGCGAGAAATGCAGGTCCTAGGCACTGCTACCTACTGTCGTCGTTTTTGAAAGGAACTATAGCAAGCATCTTAGGGCGTGTGAAAGTATCGTGTGGAGAGTTTACTAAAATTAATCAAAAATAGCCCGAGGGCATGTGAGCAAAGGGAACTGGAAGCGATGGGAGGGTCCGTAAACAGTTATGGTTGGACGCTAATAAGAAATGAAGGAGGGTCGCGTAAATAGAAAAGCGTCGAGGTAGAGATGAGATAGGGAGAGTTTGAATGAACGCGATGGAGAAGCAGAATAAGTTCTTTTGGGAGAGCTGAAGAGATCATGGCGAGAGCGTAGAGGTCCCAGACGGCCAAAGGACACGCCCATTAGTTGGGAGAACCGAGTGCTTCACGGTGATCGAGTGAAACGAGCAATAACAGCTAAAGTCTACTCGGGCAGTGATTTTTGCCGCTGCGCAAAATTATTATTATTATTATTATTATTATTATTATTATTATTATTATCACTATTATTAAATACTATAGTGTTTATTATCGTTACATTGTGGTATGTTGTTGTGCAAAAGTCTATGAGAGTTGTATTTGGCCCGTGAATCATGGACACGATGTAAACACTATAATAAACCTAATTGTAGAAAAGAAGAGCGCAATAAATATATAAGCAGGCGCAGAGATGTTAGACGACGGAGCTACCGCGTCGCACAGTGACGCGTCGCGTGCTGCCAGCTCTCTACTGCTGCTTGAAGCGTTTTGACTAGGCGGGCTCCTCCAATCTACTGTCCTTATCTTTGGAAGAAATGAGTTTCCTTCTCGGTTCTAAATTCTTATTCCTATTCCGGTTGTCTAATCGCTTGCTTTATTTTTTATTCACTAATTAGCCTCGTAAAAAGGCATCCTATTATATTCTACTTCCATCCTTTTGTTTTTGGATGACGTCATTCCATGTTTATGGTCCGTTTCACTGGTGAAGATAGTCGCAGAGAGGCCACAGAGAAGAAGAGAGCGGAAAGTGTGCAGATGACGGAGAGAGTGAAAAGAGAAACAGGCAATATACACGAATACATTAACATCGTCGCGTTAGGTGCAAAGCCCATATGTGGTTACAGTTAGCCACGCCTCTTTTACCATTGCTTATTGTTTTCGCAGCTGGCAAGCTATAATTATTTTGGCTTTTTCTGGACAATCAAAGTGAGCGGTATTATGTACACATGCGCTGTGTTGGAATGACGCATGGGTGATAAACCCATAACTTCCTCTGGTTGGTTATTTCTACAGTATTTTTCTATATTAAACAGATAAAATCGTGCCCATAAGCTA
Source organism: Ancylostoma caninum (assembly GCA_037903475.1). Lineage (NCBI taxonomy): Eukaryota > Metazoa > Nematoda > Chromadorea > Rhabditida > Ancylostomatidae > Ancylostoma > Ancylostoma caninum. Next base: position 58,577 of record JBAJFG010000166.1, on the reverse strand, counting down.
TCTCGGCTGTTGTGGCCCATGAAACTAAGAAAAAAAGTTCATTAAAAAATTATGCACGTATAAGTAATGATTCCCTGATGGTACGGCTCAGATGCAGTGGCGAGAATGCAAACAAATGAGTCATATGGACAGACGGGCGCTGACGTGACCTATGGTAAGTTTAGAATTCGATCGATATCTGCGACAAGTGCCGCGCACGCGACCGCACGCACGCGTGGCCGCAATGCGGCCACGTTGAATGCCTCTTGAGGTGTATTGACGCCTCTACTAAATAGCAATTTCAAACGATTTAAGCTGTAGTTTTCGGTTTGGGCGTAAGAGGAGCTGACTTGTGGCTTCATACTGAGGATAGTGCACAAAAATATTCGTTAAAAGGCGCAATCAGATCTCAAAATTGTTTCTAAGGTGTTCATGTAACTAAGATCGTCGTCAGCAGCAAAATGCTTGGTGGTGCGGGAATCTCGTACTTTCGCCTTAACCCCGCCCAAATGCTCCACAAATCAAGCGGCTCAAACATGGATTAATTGATGGTTTTACATGGAAATATGTATACCATTCTGATCAGCGACTCCTACCGATTCCAGCCATATAAATATCCTGAGGGCGATTCTGTAACAGTACTGTGATTTTAAAAAGGGGAGGGGGAGGGTCATCCTTGGATGATGATGTGGATAGAAATGCTAAATAGGGTTTAACAAGCTAATATGGTTACCGCAAGAGTAAATGGAAGAATCAGGTGGCAGATCCTCTTTCAGGAGTAAACTACCACTTCCAGAACTCAAATCCCAAGGATAAATGTGGGCAGAGGCACTATGCAGGCCAAGGGGTTGTCAAAATCGTAGTGTATTTATGGAAGGCTAACCAGAAAAACGTGGAAGCGAGTCCGATTTTCCCGCATGTCCCCGAATAAACAATGCTGCAGCTTGTTTGCGGACATGTGCCCTTTCGAGGGGAAATGTTGCGAATGCCAGTTTTTCTTGTCGCCAAGAACACTTTATGGCCACTTCTTCTCATCCTTTAGAGACTCTGGGACTATAAAGGAGACTTTTCCCATTAAGGAAGTGCTTCAGAACGGGTGACGTTCGCAACTGCATTGGCCACGTCAACGGCGGCGTTATCTTCATGACACGAATAAACAAACGCTGTCCATCAGATAAAAGACTAGAATGTACTGCACAAATGTATAAACAGTAACGTCTGCAACTGCAGACAAACACCTCGAAAGTGACCAACGACGGCTATCCGCCGAAAAAACGCCGCGCTGACGGACACACGGCGGGATAAACGAGACGGGTGGTCGGGTTCTGGACGAGGGGAGGCGAACCGGTCGAGCGGAGCCAGCGGCGAAATGATCACGCAGCTGGAAAGCCGACGAAACATCGCGAAGAAATCACAGCGAAAAAGCCGACGGCCGCGTGAATTAGCCGTTGGCTGACTGGGTAACTGACAGCCACGAATGGCTTTATCATTAGCGCCAGTCAAAAGTGCAAATATGACGGAACTGCTCGTTCTTTATGGGAGATTATCATTCCGACACTTTTCAGGACCCCTAGGACAAGTTGTTATTATATTTGTTACACAGACATGAAAATAAAGCTCATGCATACGCTTACCTCATTTTATTTTTAAATATGATGAAGCACTTGTATACTTATGTTTTGTGCAAACGTATTCACAACCTTTATGAAAAAAATTGTTGCCGCGCGATGAAGTTAGTTTCGTGGATATAGAGCCAGACAATGCGCCAACTTACACTTCACCTACGATCATTTGTCGAGTTGATAATGCCTCAAAACAAATTGCAGATAACCTTTTGACTAGCAAATTGCTCTCGACAAGTATGACATCATTATTGCATCCAAACTGGTTGTCAGCTACCTTTTCCCCCAACAACTTGTCGACAAGGGTGTGCCGAAACAAGTTGTCGACTACTTTCTCACAGAAACAACTTGCCAGCAAGCTTGAAAGGGCAATTGCCAGTAATTGTATGCGGCAGCAATGTATGCACTGTCTGCATCTGCTCACAACAAACTAATACTTGTTCAATTTACTATTACAATTTATTTAATTAACACAAGCGATGTAGCGGCATAAACATAGGCGAGTGCGCGACGAATTGGTGCAGTGGTCCTGTGGTGTAGTGGTTATCACGTCTGCTTCACACGCAGAAGGTCGCCGGTTCGATCCCGGCCAGGACCTTTTTCGCGTCGCAGCGTGGTGGATCATTTGCAACGGGGAAGTCAAGTTTTTCTATGTGTTTTTAAGTGTTATTAAATACCGTAACCATATTAGACACTACGTTCTCATTACTATTATTTATATAGGCTTATTACAACTATGAATAGAGTAGACAAAAAACCCTTTCAGGTGGTTTTTGACATTTTTTGCATACTTATCAGCTATTTTTCATTTTTACTTTAGCTATTTTTACTCTTTTTCAGCGATTTTTACTTCTTTTCGAACTCAATAATTATAACTTAATAAAAATACATAATTATTTAAGACGATTATCCAAAGGACTTGAGACGGCAACGTCACATATCGGCCTAATTAGAACATGCAAACCGCTCTGCTTCTTGATCCAGAATTGTTAAGAGTTATACAAGAAAAATGCATTAAAAAACGTTGAAGATCCATATTATCCTGGGATTGATCCATGAAATAGCTTTAGGGATAGTGAATTTTACTGTGAGAGGGACAGATCTGACACCGTTGGACTGGGTTCTTCGGAGACTGGAAAATGTCACACTGGAAGGTATAGGGCTATGTATTTATTTTCATAGTTTATTTTTTTAATATTTTATATTTTGTTTTATATTTTGATAGTATTTACAGCCATCTAAATCTAAACAATTATTTCATTTAATTAACAAAAAACACTTTCCTGAAGAATAAATATTATGGGAAAGGAAGTGTCACATTTTATAGACCGCTCATTTCAGTGCTTATGATAATTGGGTATTTGTGTCCATTTTGGCCACACGCTCCGCCCACACCTAGCAGAACAGCGCCGCAGCGGAAAACAGTCACAAAATCCTACATTTATACATTCTAGACCGAAGATTATGCTTCATCCGTACAGGGAACTCCAAACGGCCGTGTGCAAGGGGCGGGACCGCGGCGCGGCTCACTTAGGCAGAGACACAGAGTTTTTGCGGTTCGGGTTGTCTGCTTCTGCCAGCAGCAGACAACCCGAGTGCCACGCCGCGTCGCTGCCCCGCCCCATGTACATGTCCGTTTGGAGTTCTCTGTATGTAGTTCCTCGTTGGATTCGAGAAAATGAGTTTAAGTGTTGAAAAATGAAAAAAAAAACAAAAGTGAAAAATTATGAAAAAAGAGAGGGAAAAAAGTGCAAGTCTATTGAGGTGTAATAGCTTTGCTGGAGTATGATAGACGTTTTCCGGCCAGTACATATCGAGTTGGAGGTTCAACGCTGATGTTGGACGCCAGCCGGCCAAGAGCCGCCGCCCTCTTAGCAACGCGACGTTTTGTCAAAGCCCCGAGACCGAATTGTTCACGTGGTGCCCCCATGGGGTAATTCCTAATGATGCCGCTCTCTCAAGGATTTTTCTCATGGAAAAGACAACCGGCAGGAAAATTGGTCGCGGAGGCGGCAAATCCCTGAGGGCCGCTATTAGACGAACGACGTTATCCTAGCAGAAATATCCCGAATTTCTGTGCACTTCACAGAAACACCGATAATTATTATGCACAGGAGCGTGCGACAATTTGTCGCCGAGCGAATTCCTGCAATTTTTTGGGGGTGAGAAATGTGGTACGCGCCTGGATTCAAGCAGCAAAGCTGTGGGTAAAAGAATCCCAGGAAAATATGGGTGCTAAAAGGAAGCTTTTCTGCGCCCACATAGAGAAATGAAGCAGAATGAAATAGTATGTATTAGAAATAGTGGAATAAGTTTAGAGGTAAGAGAGAAGAATTTTTGCGGGCTTAAGATGCTTGAAACCTATGTCAAGAGCTCTATAAAATTAGGGCGAAAATACATGGTTTAGAATATTAAAAACCAATTCCTACCATATGTCAATACTACTCTCATAACAGTAACGATGACACTGTTAGCTCATTCCATAAAGCTGGCACGACACTAGGACAATTTATGCTAGCTGCGTGCGTCACTGGTGCGTCAGACGCACGCATCGCTTTGTGGAAGTTTTCCATGAAGACCAGTCAACGCATCATGTACATCTTCAATGAAAAAAAAAACGCACGACCGCTGCGAGGCCGTAAACGCGTGCGTGTGAGCTGCGTCAGCGATGCGACTGGCCCGATACTTCATCATATAGACTCACGCACGTCAAACGCACGCATCTACTATAAATTGCGCTAATCCTAGCGATCACTAGTACACAGTTCTCACAACGGTTATGTATTATAATATCTATTGTCTATTGATATCTAAGTAGTAATATGATATAATTTAATAATATGATAATAAAATATAATAATAAAATCTATGTTATCTAATAACCTTGCCTCTTTTAATAAAATTTTAGCTTTCCCCTCTCCTCGCCTTGGAAGCGAGTTATATTGTATATTTTCACTAAATATAATAGTATTGTTATATAATACATAGTGGTAAATCTCTGTGTCGGCTTATTTTAGATTCCTTATCGTTTTTCCCCACTATTATCCTAAATTATTTGCTTTTATCTCTTGAATCTTATAACTGATTGAAAAAAAAAACAATTTCTTTTAGAAGAAAATATTTAACTGCCGAAGTTTTTTTTTGGAGATCCCATTTTTCTTCTGTGTCTTTAACTTTCACTAGCAGCTTCCTTACCTAACAGCAATTATTTCACTGGTCTCTAATCGTGAACGTTCTTACCTTGATGTCCACCATTGCCCCTGATTATCCCACGGTTTTCTCCCGACTGTACACCAATGACAGCACATTATCCACCAGTGGTACAAATTTGTTTTCTCACATCCGTTTTCTCAATTTTATCACGTGGATGGTGAGAAATCCACGAAATTTCTCTGGCTCTCCACAGGAAATGGACCGTTGAGATGAAGAAATGGACCGGTGACCGATCTATTGCAGCCCGGCCGATCCAACAAAATTCCACGCTGAGCCCTCCATTAGCCCACGGTTGAGGACCCGATCCTAACAAATCACCTTCAAGTATGGAAGTTTGGAGTTGAAAAGCTCTTAACCACGAGACATTTGTATCCAGGAATATTTTTCTGGAAAAACGGCTGAAAATAACTTTCATGTGCGAGTAAGTGACTTAATCCCATGCTGGGTTTTGAAAACAGAACGAAGAGGCCGAGTGAAAGCTAGTTAGTTCCGAGAAAAGATGCTGTCAGGAGCGCTGGCCATTCAAGAGATTCCGCGAGGCCAGGATAGTACGCAGTCCGGATGATCCATGGATTATCGCTTGACAAACCACCATCAAATCCGTGCGCGGAGAACATGTTTGAGCCTAAGGCGAAGCTGTTCACGAACTGCAGTGGAGAAACGGCACGACTCTCACGCCGGAACTGCCAATGACATCATGTTGCTAAGCGACAAATTTACAGATTTAATCACTGGAAGTGGCACCATATTGCACCCGCAAGTGCTATGCGACAGCCGTGGAATTGTCCTTGGATAAGAGTATTTGCAACTCCTAGAACAAGTTGTCAGCCCACTTTGCCCTAAAACAACTTGCAGACAACGTTTCAACAAGGAAACTAGCAGGAATTCCGCATAGTTCGATTATTCGATTGAGTATGAATGTGATGGTTATCCTTATCCTTTTAAAAAAAGATATCTATCATTTCTTGAATATGGATAACCACATACAATGTACAAAACTCAGCATTACTCCTTGAATGACAAATAGTTTATTTTCCGCGAACTGTCAACCTAAAGCACTGAAATATTAGCATTTCCCATATGAATCTCCATCACTGTGTCAATCACAACGGTCTGCAATGAAATACATAGCAATCGATTACAAAATAGCGCTCAGATTAGCCGGACGATATTGTAGGTCGATTGGCTTGCGATAGTCGTACAACGTAGGCGCTTGGAGCAAAATGACCAGAGTGCCGATGAAGCAGGCGAACGAGAAGATGACGAGGAACAGCCGATCCAGTACCATTGCCACGTACTTCCAGTCCTCGTCGATCTGTACGGAATAGCTTTGAATCCTGCCGGAGAAAGCTCCAGCTAGAACCCACCTTGTCGTCACGGTCGTTCTTTTTGAGCATTTCAGCAATAAAAACGATGTTTTCAAACGCTTTCACTACCTGCAATGTATGATTAAAATTTTAGGAGTTACGGCACCGAAAAAATTGTGATGTAGCATCGGAACACATCTATCGCGGAAAAACCGCGATTTTTTTCTGCAAGACGCTGACGATGAATAAGCAAAGCCGCCGTTCAAGAGATCAGTGACTCATGCAGTGTTATCTCGCTTCTAGCAGAAGGTTCTCAAAATATAGCCCCTGCATGAGCCGCTGTCGTCATGAGAAGCTCCAGCATACAAGGACGGAAGACGCAGCTGGGACATTCCATCCATCTCGCCCAACGCCTTTTTACCCTTTCTTCATTATCACTTATATCTTGTGTTAGAAGTTAGTATCGCGCATAGTTACTTGGTGTACGTTTAACTATACTTTTTTGCTCTCTTTACGCCTTAGGTTTAGTCTAGTTTTGTACGCATAGGGAATTAACGCCTAGGTTAGCTTTGTAAATGTGATGCGCTGAACTGTTGTTGTATTGTACCCTAACATCACATGCTTAAGCATTTTACTCATTTTGTACCCTAATACTGTAGGCGTAGACTTGCCTCGGCACGCTTAGATTCTTGTGGCACTATATTTTGTTCCGCGCTTAGTTGTAGTTCTTTTTATGTACCCAGTTAACACGCTTAGGCTTTTAGATCCTCTTTCACGCTCTTTTTAAGCTTAGATCATATTACTGTCTAATTTGATCCATTTCTGTAATTGTATATCGCCACTTTGTATGTGTTTGAATATGTTTTGTGCAAGGTTTGATTACCCAAATTTGAGGCTATAAAGTCGTACGCTACCTGTGTTGTCACGCTCATTGAACCACCAGAGTCAAGTGCAACTCTTTTTCATGGTGCATCGGGTGTGAATCGACCTCCGAAGGTGTCCATTCAGCAGAAGGAATAAAAGCCGCGATCGATGACGCCATCGCGAAGTTATCACGTATAGAATCGCGCAACATCGCATCCTCCGAGAGCACTGAGTCACCAACGCAGAATCCCACGCAAGCGCATAGTCGCGAGGGCGAGAGCGTCATCGAAGAGAAGCACGAGGAAAGGGATGAATTCCCAAGGTTAGTTGGAGACGACGACAATGGTGATGAAAGTGAGCAAATGAAAGAAGAGGAAGGGGATATAATTAGGGACAACGAGCAATGTATAGAAGGACTCGACGCGATCGAGGAAGAGAAGGAAGAGGAACCTGAAGATGAAGAAGCACTGCGGCTTGCGGTAGGAAGACCACCGCAGACGCCAGATTGAGAATGAGATACATCAGACAAAACAAGGGGTCCTCGATTTGGAAGATATAGTGAATTCGTTGGATCAAGAACAGACGTGTGCGCCGCACAATTATGAACGTGGAGCCATTCAACGCGACGATGAACGAACGCTACGCTGTGTCTTCTGTGGAAGGATCGGTGACCATTATTCGGACTCAGGAATTGTGCACAGGAACATAATGGAAAGACGCCTGATTCCTGATTACACCACGCATTGGAGAGCAGACGCATGGCATTGGATAGGTCTCGAGAGCTCCAGAGGAAGCTAGAAGAGCTACACTAGCTTGGAGAACGGAGAAACAGATGGTGTAACCGAATCCTTGGTGGTCCGGGAGTAAAATTTTCCATGCAGGAGGCTAAAGTGAGAAACTAAAGGGTTTCAAAAGTCTTTGGCCGAATTTTGAGTGATACAAAAGCTCTACATTATGGAGAAGGTGCACAACCGCAGAACCGGTTTAGTGAAGGGTCACACAACAAAAATTATCTGTGAGATCCTAGAAGTCCCGTTCTTCTTGGTGTTATGGGAGCGAAGACGCTCCAGAGGCGCAAACATGGATATCAGCAACTCGTCGTCAATTTGCTCCCAGGTTTGCTTCAAGGAGGGCCTCAGAGCTGATGAAGCCTAGGTGTAAATACTATTGGAGCACTGGCTTTCAGAATCCCCACACATCAGCCTACGAATTTAAATTTGGTCAGCGATTTAAACAATGGAGTAACGGGTCTGCGGTCCATGCCTTCACGTAATTTTAACATGTGTCAATATGTGTTTACAACTAGAGAAGCATTATAACGTGGCATATTGAAGGACCCATTGCAAGACTGTAAATACGAAGTGTGCACAATGCGACAAATTCTGCTGTTTACCATGCTTTTCAAGCTCGTCATAAGGAGTTTTCCACGTGATCTCCATGTTCAGGGTATTGTAGCAGGCATATTTTGGTCATAGCTGACTTTTGATCATTATTGCTTTTGAAAATTTGATTTTTGTGCGGGGATTGTTTATTGCTGTATTGTTCATTTCCGAATGAAGAATTTATAGTTTCTTAACTTGTCAAAACGTTGTGACATGAATTCGGATTTGCAGGCCATAGTTCATTTTAGAGCTCTGTCATAATAGGAGCTCTGATCGTGCTCTTCTAATATGTTGCTCTCTGTGTTGAATCATTCAGATAGGTGAAAGAAAAAGGCGCAATTCTCATCTCTTTTTATCTACCTATCTCTCTATGTATATGATCCGTCTTCAGGGACGGTACTTCAGAACATATTAAAGATTTACCCAATAAATATTTCAAAATAACATCTAAAAGGCAGGTGCTGTTGTTCAAAAACGCCGTGGTCACGAATCTTCATGAACACCGGCTAAAAACTGTTGGGTCAATCCGTAGATAATTTACCTGCGGCGAGTAGTAGAGCTTCTGTATTCTGTCGTCGAAGGCTTGATCCCTGCTTACACGATGTTCATGATAATTCAACGGAATCTTGCCATCTAAGGAAAATGGCTCTGAAAAAATTGTTGCAGAATCGAAGACCAAGATTAAAATATTATATTTCTGACAGCAACTTCTAACCGAATGCTTTCCTAGAGTTGACTCTTCTGAATGATTCTTCTTCTTCGTCCAGCTGCCGTCTCATGAACAGCATCTTTGGCAGCCATTTCAAAAATACCAGTTGCACCCACCGCGGCATTATGTGAGTCATCGGTGTCCGAAAGTGCAGGTTCAGTGCTATAATTCTACATTCGGTTAAAATAAAAGGTTATGAAGCTGCTGGTTGGAGTACTCACAGACAACGGTGACAATGACACTTAGAGTGACCAAAATCATGGTAAATAGCAAGTATTTTCCAATTAGCGGTAGAGTTATAGACGTCGCCGGGATGATTTCCTTCTGAAATTTACTGGTTTCATTTCTTTAGCCATTGGGTTCCAAGTTCAGGAAGTTTCCAAAGTACAGCAATAAGAAATGTTCCAAACTTACCAGTAGAAGGTAGAAAATGGTCAGAGCGACAAGTATAGATATACATAACGTAATCTTTTCGCCCGAATGCGATGGTAGATAGAAAACCAGGATCGTCAGGAATGATATTCCCACGCATGGAAAAACGAGATTCACAGTGTAAAACAGCGGCTTTCGACGTAGATTCAAGTAGTACTGGAAGAAAACATTCACGTTACTAGAAGATTGGAGGAGAGCAGCGAAAAACTGAGAATCACCGTAATGTCGACGTATGCGCTCTGTTTGCAACAGCTGGGATAGTTCTTGGATCGACGAATAGCGACTCTGGACATTATGTCCCATTCCACGGATGGATAGTAGTCGGAGAGGTCTGCAACTGTCCAGGTGCTTCAGTGGGCGGGGGGAGGGTGGGTCAGTAACAAAGAAAAAAATTCAAAATTCGAAGAAAGCTACCTATTCCATCCTCTGCTATGGTGATATTGTCAAGGATACCCCTCTCGTTCACTTCCTCTTCGTAGCGAACATCATCATCAAGTAATTCCAAGTTGAGTAGATTCTCGGAATACGTCCATGAGCCAAACTAAAATTTGTACTAAGAACACTTTTAGAGGAGTCGGAACAATTCTAAGATATCCTATGTCGTCAACGCGCTCTCGTATAGGTGGTTTTTTTTAAGTGGGAAGAATGGGATCTCATTTGGCCGCCCACTAAGTGGTAGTGCAATACTACCTGGGTCCAGGTGCATCATTGAGAATACTCATGGTGAACGTGTTAAGTACTACGGAAATGGTGGTTACTAGATTTGGGGCCTTCTGATACTTCAGCATAGGTTGTCACGCCGTGCGCGACTCTGTCCATGTAACCGGGTCCCGGCGCGCGCACCTGCGCTTGTTCCCATGCCGTTGCCGCGTGCAGACAGCGCGGCGCGGCCGATTGTTCGAAATCAGTCGCTGCTGTGCTGTGACGCCGGACAATCGGGTTCTTTGGTGCTCTCGCGTCGTTGTTGTCATCGTTGTCGTTCGTGTTACTACCATTACAGGAGCAGCAGGTTCTCCTCTGACATCCCATGTCGTGCTCCGTGAGCGATACCATTTCAAATCTACTTCTATTTGAGCTGGCCCCTACCATCGTTGCAGCGTAGAGACCTTGTGAGGGAGACGGGAAGAGGCGGAGCGGGAGCCTAAATTTTCGGCCGGGTACTTCTGTGGGGATAGGCCGCCATTAGGTAAGTAGGAAGCGCATTCTCCACGGACACAGCCAGTCGTGCTCAGGTTCTAACCTGAGCCACTCAATCGAGAGCAGATCCGAGCAGATCCGCCATCCAATATCACTTGCCTGTCTTGGGGAGGCATCTTCAAAACTGTAGATTTTGGCGCTTTCAGTGGTTTTTGACGTTATTATATTTAGGCGCAGCGCGCTCGAGTAACCCAGGGAATTCAAAAATCTCGAAGGCGCTTCTTTCCCTTGGGTGCTGCCCTCAATGTATCCGAGTTTACCCTTATCTAGCGCCTATCAACATGTTCATCCATACATAAAGTTGTCTGAATCCGTCTGCTGCCCATCGGTAATCATATGAAACTATACTACCAATCCTTTCAATGATGCATCTGGGTTATGGTAGTGAGCGGAGGTGCATGGCAAAAGGTTACAGTACACAGCAGCGGTCTACTTTTCGTCCCTTACTTCACTGGCCGAAATCTGGTGAAATCAGCTTTGGATCTACAGAATGGCATATTTACCTGTTCAGTTGTAGTATCTAGAGAAATTTATAGTACATAACTATAGTTATTTGTTTATCGTTAGCTTTGAGTGCTCAGAAAGTTGCGCCAAAAACTTGAGTGTTATCTGCTAAATAATATTGTTTGAAAACAACTTACATACCTTCAAATGACATTGCTGTTCATCGAAAGGAAACCTGAAAAGTGTGGGTCGTTCACGTTTGAGGACAGAAACTTTCTAAAATGTACCATTATCACTGCACAAACCTCCCCATTAATAGGACCCAGTTACCAGGGCTTTAAAATTTTTGAAATCACTAGGTGTAAGTCATGGGGATCTCCGTGAACATACTCTTTTGTTTATTGTTTGTTTTATGAAATTAGTAAATCGATACTTTCGTACAGAACTGTTGTCACCCCAGTTGACCCCCGAGCATGCGGTTGCGTCGTGATGTGGGCGGCTGCGATGCGACTGCGGTTGATCGATGCGGCTACCGTATCTCAACGCGTGCTGGGACCAAGGGTCTACTGTTGATGAGGCAGAAATAAAAAAAACTCTTATTTGTATATCAATTTCACCGGGAATTTCTTAACTTTTCTTCCTTTGGAACTTTCCAAAGCAGTTCCAGGCGGCGATAATAAACTGCTGAGTGATGTTAACTTCGAACAAAAAAACATTCAAGCATTAAAAAACGATTTCCAAGGAGAAAAAAGAAAGTGGAAATTGATACCGAGAAAATACAATTGATAAACAGCGGTCATGTGCAAAAATTAACGAACTTGAAGTCCTCTGCACAAAGTTGCAATATGTCCTGCCCGATCAAGTGATTTGCAACGCCATCATTGATTGCAGTTGGGTCTCAGTACGGAAACATATCTATGGTGTGTACATATTTTCTCTTTTCTGGTCTTTACGTGATACTTCTTCCTCAGCGAAATACAACTGCGAGGTGGACGATTGTAAGGGTAAAAATAAGCCACCTACCATCTGACATTAATCTGACACATGCTCTTAAAAATCGCCGGAGGCTCCCATGTGATCTGACCAGTGTAATGCAGTGTCGCCTTGGTTGAGATGGTTATGTTGTAGTAGCTGTCAGCACTGTAATTGTTACAGTATACTTACCGTAATCCTGCATTGGTAGACTACAGTACAAAATGGTGAAAAGAGGAGCGTACTTGTTGTAGAGGACAATATCCGGCACCCATATCATTTCGTAAGGTACGTAAAGGACGCTGACTCCACCGTATTTTTTCGGATCCCACGCTAATTTCCGGTCGATCCATACCTGTTTTAGCCAAACGGAGCATGTCATGATTTGGTCGATCTCGTGCTAAGATAAAAAAAAACTATTTTTTTAATCAAAAAATTGCATTTGACAACAGACTACTGTAGTGCGTCCCATACATGACAATATCTGAGTATTTCTAGAAAAATTAACGACTCGAACATATGGTAAGGTCTTCAGCTCGCAGCCACACAATTTCTTTTTTTTTCTCGATACTCTCTCGGACTATTGTCCTTGCAGGAACGCACTATATATAGTGAACTCCAAACGGCCGTGTGCAATGGGCGGGACCGCGGGTGTCTCGGGCAAAGACACAGAGGCTGTGCGGCAAAGACACAGAGGCTGTGCAGCGGAGAACTCGAGTGCTACATCGCGCCGCGGTCCCGCCCCTTGCACACGGCCGTTTGGAGTTCCCTATATTCCTGAATGAACGTACCACATCAATGATTTGGCTCAGCCGCAGTTTTAATTTGATTGTTATTGGCTCATGAGGTCCACTGGCTGGCCTAAAAAGGCTAAAAATATTGGGGTTAGGTTGGGGTCACTGGATCACTGGGATTCCTTGTGAGGTACAGTTGTTCTTACTTGAATTTAGGAATGATTGTCCTCACTCCAAATGACTTTTTTTTTTCAAAATATTTTTACAAATTTTATTTCATTTATTCATTTTATATTACTTTTTTGATTTTAAAATGTTTTAAAAGATTAAACCACTTGTGTACTTTCCTTGAAATGGAAAATGAGCGTAAATATTCCCACACGAGGAAGTCAGCTTTGCAAAACCATGCACCCTCTCGCGCCATTAAGTCAAACAACGCCCCAGCTTACACTTCACGCAAGATCACTTGGCGAGCTGATAGTGCTATGTTGGCATTGTTAATAGGGTGGTTTTCATGCGATTCTTCACCAAACTCAAAATCCCAAGAACAAGTTATTGGCCCACCCTTGCTCCAAAACAACTTGCAGACAACATTCTAACTAGCAAATCGTTGTCGACAAGTTTGACGTCATCAAGCCACCCAAAAACACGTTGTCAGCATCCTATTCTTACAACGACTTGTCGAGAAGAAATAGCCGAAAACAAACTATGGACTACTAGCCGAAAAAAAAACTATAGACTACTTTTCCCAAGAGTAACTTGCCAGCAAGCTTGCTGGTGGGGAAGCTCGTCGACAAGTTGTCGACAACTTCTCAGCCGAACAAAGTTTCGACAAGGGTAAGTCAAATGCTGTGACCCGTGTAATATGCGATACCATCCTTGAGAACCATGGCTACCTTGGCAGAAATAAAAAAAAATGTCTGCTGTCAAATGAAAGAGCACTGAAGTATTTTCTCGGCAGAACTTAACGACGGACAAGTTGTCAGCAAGAAAGGACTTCGAGGTTATCAGTGAAGAAAGGGTAAAATAAGTTGTCGGCAAATTAATACGGCGGGCAACTTGTCGGCAAGAAAGCGTAAAAACAAATTGCCGACGAGCTTCGGGACTGACAACTTGTCAGCAACATAAGACGAAAACAATTTGCCAGCAAGCTTTTAGGAGAGCAAGTTTCAGATGTGATCAGGAAATTGCTCACTAAAAGCTTGTTAGCATGTTGTTCTACGGGTTCTGAGGATCTGACAATTTTTTGTTCGTCAACTTCCAAAGGTGCAAAGTGGTGCATCGTTGGATTTAGAAAACTATGTGAAAACAGTTTTGATCAGCTGTAAAGACGATTATATACCCTAAAAGATTTTTAAAAAAAAATGTTTTCGCGGCTAGGGGTTGCCTCAGAGCCGGGGTCGTTGCTCGTGGGGTAACTATAAAAAATTATCAATTAAAATAAGACAAGAAGAAAATTCGTTAATAATTCATGACGTCTCTTGACAAGGAAATTTCAAATCTCAGAAATCGAAAATCAGAGCTTAGAAATGGAAAAAAAATTTAGCAAATCATAGGAGCATTCTGAAAGCACTAAGAATCTGGAACTGTTCAATACTTTCCTCGAGGACACACATTTTTTTTCACTGGGAGATCTTCAAAATAGTCTCACGTGACTCGCTCTGTCAAGGATTCGGGGCGAATCTCATCTCAGCCATCTTATATTTCAAGGATTTGCATAGAAACCTGGGCAGGCACCTCATCGCACTGGGGCAATGCACGAAATCGCCGGAGCTACCTCGAGAAATTGCTTAATCATGGATGATTTATTAGGAATTTTCCAGATTTTTCCATGGTATAGGTTGACATCACGGCACTGCATAGAGATCCGAGAACATCCAGAGATGTGCTTACCTTTTATGCCTGTTGTACGTATTCATGAGGTCGTCATACAGTCGTTTCGCATCCTGATTTCCCTGAACAACCGCGCTGCTCAGAAAGCAGCAAACCACGACGACGACGAGGGGAAAACTTCTCATAATGATCCAGGTGGCTGTGTGTCAATAAATCAAGCGAAGAACGGCACTTCGTCTACAGCTGCTCGACGAATGATGGGCGAATATAATCGTTAAGCTCGTAATGTATGGGGCTTGTGGACATTCCAGGTCGTTGCGGACGTTTTTTTTTTTCCGCCGGCGCCTCAGCTTTGCAATCCGGCTGGAAAGTGCATCAATGTGTGAGACTTCATTTGTCTCTGGAGGGCTTACGCGAATAACACTTCGTTTCGAGCAGCGCTTTGCCTGCTGAACGAACCATTCTATTCATTGCCATATTTATTTAATTATTTATTCGATTATTTATTTGTTTATAAAGTATTCCGAATGTGTGTCACAATGAATGATTGAATGAATGAATGAATGAATGAATGAATGAATGAATGAATGAATGGCATGAATGAATGAATGAATGAAAAATGAATGAATGAGTGAAAAATGAATGAATGAGTGAAAAATGAATGAATGAATGAATCGGATGAATCGCATGAATGAATGAATGAATGAACAAATGAGTAAGTGTATAGAAGATGAATGAGCCAGCGAAGGAATGTATGAATGGACAGATGAATGAATGGATCATCTATTAGTTCAGAGCGAAAAAAACACAAAAAAGAGCAGAAATGAGAAGGGGAAGATGAAAAGGGTTGAGGTGTAAAACAACAAGGAAACGAAATAGGAGAGGAGGCAGGAGAGCAAGAAGGATAATGTGAAGGAGGAATCGAACGGAAGGAGAATCCAGTGAATTCAACATGGAGGATAGGAGAGAAGGAGGAAAGAAGGGCGACTGGCCTATCGGTGGCCTGAGAACGAAGATCCATAAATTACAAGGTTGAAACCGGAAAAATAATAAAGTTAAAAAAATAGGGGAAAATTAAGGGGAACCAGCACAGAAACCAGCTACTTTACCGAAAGTTGAAACGTTTCTGGAAGAAGTTATGGCCTGGCATGTGTTGCGGAAATCTTCACGAGGAAAAGATGCACAGAAAGTGCTGGAAAATTAGCTGCAAACACATGATTGTCACATTTGAATGCAGCGAGGCGTTCGACTAAGTTTAACACAAACTAAAAACTGCGCAGCTGTTCCCGAAGCAGTTTTCCCATGTTCTTAAGTTGTGGATTAACTAAGTGCAATTGTCCTGAGGGACTTCCAGCGTCCTATTGCTGTGCTTTTCGAGTTCACTGAACATGCAAGCACAGACATTGTTCACGAACACGCTGCAGAATATCCTTTCGATGTGATTCATTCGTTCGTACATCCGTTTATTTAATTATTTATTTATTTATTTATTTATTTATTTATTCATTCGTTCATTCACCCATTCATTCATTCATTCATTCATTCATTCATTCATTCATTCATTCATTCATTCATTCCTTCATTCATTCATTCATTCATTCACTCACTCATTCATTCATTCATTCACTCACTCACTCATTCATTCATTCATTCATTCATTCATTCATCGCCTCCATTCATGCCATTCATTCATGCCATTCATTCATTCATTCATTCATTCATTCATTCATTCATTCATCCCCTCCATTCATGCCATTCATTCATTCATTCATTCATTCATTCATTCATTCATTCATTCATTCATTCATCCCCTCCATTCATTCATTCATTCATTCATTCATTGATTCATTCATTCATCCCCTCCATTCATGCCCATTCATTCATTCATTCATTCATTCATTCATTCATTCATCCCCTCCATTCATGCCATTCATTCATTCATTCATTCATTCATTCATTCATTCATTCATTCATTCATTCATTCATTCATTCATTCATTCGTTCATTCATTACCCCTAACAATGAATTTTTCGTACTTCCTGAGAATTCCGAATATTTTTGTGTCTTGCTCGGTCGACTGTTTTGCAATTAACCTCCATCCGGCAAGCAATTTCCCTCTTCATTTTGGTAGTTCACGTCCTCCCTCCCTCATTTTCACTTTTCTTCCAAGAATTTATTGCTATGGTGACTTTTTTTTTGAAATTCTTCTCATATGTCTGGAGCTTATTAGGTGTGAAAATTGTTTTTATTAGATTCTCAACTGCTACGCCACACAGGTTATATGAGCACCTTTATTGGCCTTACGTTTCAAACAATACGTCGTCTTCAGAGGCCTGAAAGTGGTTCAAGTTTACGCAAACTTGTAACCTATCCGATCAAACACCTCCTCTCCCAGTGCTTTCAACTCGTGTTAGCGAGATCACTGTGAGATCCTCAGTATACGATGACACCTACCAGGTGCTCCACGAATCTTGCGGAGATGGTGTTCCGCTCCGATAATGGTGCTTCTTATGACAGACCGCTGTTGGTGAGCTAGTGCGGGTCACTGGGCCGTACTGGTCAGCCGTAAGTGATCTACAGAAATAGGTTTTCTGCAGATAAATAAATAATTTCTGTAGATCACTTACGGCTGACCAGTACGGCCCAGTGACCCGCACTAGCTCACCAACAGCGGTCTGTCATAAGAAGCACCATTACCGGAGCGGAACACCATCTCCGCAAGATTCGTGGAGCACCTGGTAGGTGTCATCGTATACTGAGGATCTCACAGTGATCTCGCTAGCACGAGTTGAAAGCACTGGGAGAGGAGGTGTTTGATCGGATAAGTTACAAGTTTGCGTAAACTTGAACCACTTTCAGGCCTCTGAAGACGACGTATTGTTCGAAACGTAAGGCCAATAAAGGTGCTCATATAACAACCTGTGTGGCGTAGCAGTTGAGAATCATTGTAGAGCCAAAGCATGCCCAGGTTTTAAGATAAGAGAACATGGAACTTGCTTTTATTAGATCTTGTCTAAGACATTATCAAAAGCTAAAATAAAGCCCGTGTCTGGTGCATCAATTTTTCAAAATGTCTTTCCACCCTTCTGGAAATGAAACCATTAATATGAATACCTTTATCGCTTTCAAGATTTATGATGTGTTCCCCTCATGCATTCGATGTTTTGGAAGCCCCAGCACGATTAACAGCACGTTTTTGTAGATTTTTCCTTAATTTTGTCTTTTTCAAGCTTCTAGTGGAAAGGAAAACACATGCAAGAAAGGAAACAGCGATGGCCACAGTGCGTGTTTGCAGGTGAATGTTCTAATGTTTTGCTACTGTGGAGAAAAGGTGATCCATCAAATCCAACTGATTCTCTGCCCTTGGCGTGATGATACATTGCTCAAAGACCAGGCTCAAATAAACACGATAAAGGTATTAGGAAGGAGTGGTGAACAAAAAAATGTGGTTAGTTCTGCCCCTACCATCAAATGATTCATGTATGCATGTTTCTATTTTTTATATTCGTTTATTTATTATCGATTACAAGTGCTGACAATATAAGAACAACTAAATGAGAAACGACGCCGATATTTAGTAGAGTAAGAATATGAAACTGTTCGGAGAAGAATAGTACACTACATGTGGAAACTTGGTGAGATAATTAATCAGTGTAGAGATTGTGAGGGCAGGAGTGAGGGAGGGGGAGGGCATTAACTCCAGTCTGTTCGAGACTCTTCGGACTAAAACAAGGGAGAAGACAAAACCTTAATCTTTCTGATATCGTTAGTTTGTTCCAAAAAGCCAATTCGTTGCTTGAAAAGGGAAACCACCTCAGGGCGTTGTAAGGTCCATTATTTGTAATGACCAGTGCAATAATGCAGCGGATTCCGTAGATTTTTTTGCCAATTCTCTGTCTCTGATAACTGTGCAGCACGAACGCAGCCCGAACGGCGTAACGGTTCGAGTAGAAACCGTAACAGCAACGGTTCCCGGTTGCTGCCATCCTCCCCTCGATTCCTGCCATCTCTCGGCAATTGCTGCCAAAGGGACGAAAGCTCGAGCAGCAATCGTTTTTTGGTTTCTAAATTTTACGATTTCAGCGATTTTATTCGTTTGTTGCCCTCCTCCCTAATGTGTAAGCGTCTACTGGTGAATTTAGCTGATATTTCTATGCCCAACTTTTCAATGGGACCTCTTAGACACTTAATATTGCAGGTAAACCCCGACAGCGTTCCTAATATAACAATTTCAGAAAAATTTAATTCAAAAGTGTCTCTCTAGAAAAAAATGGGGATACTCTGGGGAAGATTTGCTAGCTGAAATGTTCAATGACGAATAGAACTTATTGTAAGAAACTCTTTAAAAGGATAAAGGAAAGGAGAAAATCGAAAGCAGGTTGAAAAAAAAAACTGTGAAAGAGAGCAAAGACCCGGAAATAGGAAAAACACCACGTTGTATCAGATTTTACAAGAACATTCTAGAAATGTCAACGATTTTTGAGGTACTAGAGGATTATACTAGCCACGCCCTCTCTCTACGCCTTCGATGCTCTCCGGTTACCAGGGCCTGGATGCATCGTTGAGATCACGTACGGTAGCCGTAGTAGCCCACTGGTGTTCCTATCACTCCTAAAACCCCTCTTCATCCTGAAAATTCGTTTACCTTTTTTATTTATACAATTACTAATTTGTTCACTCGTGCGATAATTCAATAATTTTACAAGCTTTTCTTCCTAATGTCAGTATTTGTATCCTTATGACTTCCAATATTTTGCCTACGTCATTATTTCAAGCATTTCCTCACAATCATTTATGATCAAAAGTCATTCTGCGATCAATTATTGATTTATTTCACTAGGCTCCGCCCCTTTCCACTCCTCTTCATTTCCATAATTCTAGCGGACTTCGCTCCCTTCTGAATTTCGCTTTCTAATTCTCCATCTCGTATCTCTGCCAAGAAATGTTGTGTGACTACCACTGATACTTGTTCTACAGTGCCACATTACAGTAACCTACAGTAACCTATAAAAACAGTTTATTTTATAATCAGAACCATATAATCATTGCAAACGAGGAGTTTATCGATTGGTCACACAATGGCACTGAGATTGGCAGGCCGATACTGTAGATCAATAGGTTTACGGTCATCGTACAGTGTTGGTGCCTGGAGGAGAATGAGTACGGTACCGATGAAGCAGGCCAATGAGAAGATTAGGAGGAATAGTCTATCCAGCACCATGGCCACGTACTTCCAGTCTTCATCGATCTGCAGGATGAATCATGTAGGATCAATCGTGAAAAAAAGAAAAAAAAAGAGAAAAGAGGATCGCCCTCACCTTATCATCGCGATCCTTCTTTTTCAGCAACTCTGCGATGAAGCAGATGTTCTCAAATGCTTTCACCACCTGGAAGAAGACAATCATCCTCGTTTTCACTCTCTTTTTTCTTTTTTTCTCCTATTTTTTCGTGTGACCTACCTGCGGAGAGTAGTACAGCTTCTGTATCCTATCGTCAATCGCTGCATTCGCAAGACTTTTCCCCATGTCACGACTGACTCGATGTTCATGGTAATTCAAAGGAATTTTACCATCCAAAGTGGTGGGTCCTGAATGGAAAATTAGCCTCTGGTGGGTAACTTTTTGCCATCGATTTCAATCCTCGATTTGTAAAGGTGTCTTGATTTCTAAAGGTGAGAAGCACCCGGCTGGCTTGCATCCATGTTTGAGAGAAAATGGCCACCCGCGCTGCAGAGAAACGCAAAAGATGAGAGTGCAGACGGCAAGACAGAGGCGTGGCCTTTTTCTGCGTCTCCGACTTGCGCCTCTTCGATTGGTAGATCATGCAGTGCGAGAGAATGCAGCAAGAGACAGAGGGTGCAGACATGCAGAGAACTATGAGAATGAGCCGTGTGCTCCAAGCTGCGGCAAGTACTGGCAATTGAGAAATTGAAATTGAAAAATAAATTGATTTGGAAATAAATTTAAAATTTTAACTCCTTCTTTACTAGTCCTTGCCTCGAAGAAAATTTTAAATTTAAAAATTAGTCCTCAAACAAAACACTAATTCTGTAGATGCACCGAAGACATGAATTGACTATAATTCTTGGGTCGCATGTATAGTTGAGATTACCCAGGGTAAACATGATAACACCCCGAATTTACCCTAATGGTTACCATGAGTGTCAACACGTTTACCCTTCAATAATCTTGGTGATTCATTCATGTCCTTGATGATAAGACGTGGACTCAATGAATCATTGAGATTACCCTGGGTAAAAATGTTGACGCCCATGTCAACGACGGTTAAATTTGTGTGGTGTTAACACGTTTGCATTGGGTAATCTTAATGGTGCAAACGGTCCCTGGTCAAAAACAGTTAAGCTGGGGCATGCAACGCATAACGCATGCGTTGCGGCAATACCTTCACCACTTTATGCTCCGATTGTTTGGTGCTCTGATCTACCGAGAATCGATAGCAGCCCGTTTCTTAAGCCACCGCTTCGCTTGAGGGGTGCGTCGCGTGCTGGCGGTCTAATGCGCCTGAACGGAGCTACATCCCTTCCGATAAACGTCACGAACCTACAGTCTTCCTCGAACTGACTCTCCTGAAGGACTCGTCACCGTCGTCCATTGGCCTTCTCATGAACAGCACCTTTGGCAGCCACTTTAGAAACACGAGTTTCACCCATTTAGGCATAAGATGTGTGGTGGGTGTGCGGAAATGTAAATTTAGCGCTGAAATTGAGATATTTACAGGCTAAGGCAATACAATTACAAGTAATTAAAGTTGTGACTTACATATGACTGTGACTACGACACTAAGAGTTACCATTACCATAGTGAACAGCAGGTACTTGCCGATTAGTGGCAATGTTATCGAAGTAGCTGGTATAATCTCGGTCTGCAAAAGGAATACTTAGTAAAGTCCTTTTTTCAAAGTTATCCGGAGATCAAAGTCGATAATTTCCATGGAAATGATAATGGGGGATAATTTTTTAGGAAATCACACTCTCCTTCCTTCTCAGATCAGATTTTTCTCAAAAAACTACCCCTTTTTGTTCAATTTCTGGACCTGGATGCATCATTGAGATTACCCAGGGTAAATGTGTTGACGCCCATGTTAACCATGGGTGAATTCGTGTGATGTTAACAATTTTACCTTGGATAAACCCAGTGATACCCTTGCGGCCTCTGGAGTGATCCTTGACAATAATGCCTTATAGACGCTGAATAAGTTCCGTTGAGTGGATCACGAAGATCGCTACAGTACTTGGTGTAATTGGAGAACCTCGTGAGGGCTTGCTACGACTCTAAACGCGTGCGGTCGCGTAGCGGTCGAGTCAGACCTACCCGCTGAAATGTGCTTTAGCGGGCATAGAGAATGTATTCGTATTTGGCGTGCTTGTTCATAACGTTCCCAAGCTCTAGTCTTCCCCAGATTGAATGGACTCGTTTTTTTTCTGAGGAAAAAAAATACAAAACGATCCACCCCCTCCCCCCCAGAAGCCCAAAAATGCAAGAAAAAATTTATGGAAAACTTGGGTGATCATATCCGCGTAGATACCTATATAGGCCTCGTAAAGTGATGGTAAATATGTGGAGTGTTTGCGCATTATGAGGCAAAGCGGGGCGGAGTCACTGTCTCGCCATTGGTGCGTTCATTCCTCTCTTCGTGTCGCTCAGTATTGACTCGTCCTTCGCATATGTTTAGAAGGATAACATTGTGAATGAGTGCGGACGGGGAGGGGGTGTTGATAATGAGAGGCGGAGGGACTGAGAAATGCGCCAATCGTGTGGCAGCGGCACCGCCCCCTTCCTCCACATATCAGTCACATCCCTATCTGTCTTACTTTCTTGTCAAGCTGAAGTGGAGTTCGAAAAAAATGACTGGAGGAGTAGAAAAAGAAGTGGAAAATGTCATTACTGTCGTGAACCGTATTTTTTGTTAATTTTTAGGGACAAAACCAAAAAAAAATAAACATTTTAGGCCAAATATAGCATAAATATTTGGAATGAAATATTTCCAAACTCACCAACAAGAGGAAGAAGATAGTCAAGGCGACAAGAATGGAAATACATAGAGTGACTTTTTCTCCGGAATCCGACGGCAAATAGAACACCAAAATAGTGAGAAACGAGATGCCAACGCATGGAAATACCAGATTTACCGTGTAGAAAAGCGGTTTGCGACGAAGCTCCAGGTAGTACTAAAATTTTTTCTTAGAAAAACTTAAAAAATTATGCTAGTAAGAAACAGTATCAGAATTTCAGGACGTAACACACCATAATGTCGATGTATGCGCTTTGAGGACAACAGCTGGGATAGTTCTTGGATCGCCGTCGGGCTACCCTTGACATTATATCCCATTCCACGGAGGGATAGTAGTCGGAGAGGTCTAAATGTCCTCACTTTAGCGAGTGAAGGTTAATTTAAACAATATTTGCATTAGTAAAAAATACCTATCCCATCGTCTGCTATGGTGATGTTGTCGAGAATGCCCAACTCATTGACTTCCTCTTCATAGCGTACGTTATTCTCGAGCAATTCCAGGTTGAGCAAATTCTCGGAATATGTCCATGAACCGAACTGGAATGGGATAGATGGCCAATTCGCAGTTAAAGGTATTACACTGTCTCTGATTGGGTAAATTTATACCAGCTGCCTTCATTTCGAGGCCTACTTTAAAATATAGACGACGTCGGACGCACGCACGCACCGCTGGACGTATTCGCCCTGTTCGCGATTGCAGAGGAACCCTCCAGTCGCATATTACCACAACGACGATCCCGCTCGAAGTGAGAGGTGAGGGCCCAAGCACGCTCATTTACCTCACTCCCCCTCCCCTTAACTCCGGGCTCACCACATCCCTTTCCCCTTGGCACTTCCCCCATAGGTGGGCTCTAAATTTTTCAAAATCATTGCACTGTTGTAAAATTATTCACTTATTATACAAAATAAATAATTAAAAAAGTCTGTATTAGCCTAGGCTTTCTATTTTATATCTATATTTTACATACATTATCATTTTTTTATCATTTACATTTATCAGCGACTTCTTTTTCAAAATTCCGACGTTTCGGGTGTCCAGCGTATGGAGCGTTATACCCAGAGTGGGAGGCGCGGTCGAGCTCTGTGATTGACCAGCTGGCTGAATTGACCAATCGCAGAGCTGGTTCGCACCGCCCTCTCCAGGTATAACGCTCCGCACTCGGGTGTCCCAGATGGTTGAGCTCCCACTTTTCTCCACCCTCCCCCTCCCCACCCCCCCCCCCCCCGATCCCTTACTTCCTCCACCTGTCTATTTCCGCGAGTGGCCTTGATCAGGGTAGATCGAAGTGTTTATAGCCGGTAAACGTTTCGCGAAAACTCGTCAACAAATGTTCCACTTGCTGTCATGGACGGATGTATGAAGGCAGGTAGTATAAATCGGCCTTGAACAAATAATGTGGTACATTGCCTTACCTTGAGGTGGCACTGCTGTTCATCAAATGGGAACCTGAAAAGTATACATACTTTTAATGGATTGATTGAGCCTGGTTTCATGAATCTGACTGGATGCTTTCGTCTATTTTTAAATTTCTTGTCCACTGCTATCTATAAACTTTTTTTGTTTCCAGAAGAAGAGAGTGGGTGCGGAAGAATCAGGTAAAAACCTGGCTCCAATGGTTCCCTAGCCACTTCAGCCAATAAGTCACCTTTAGCATCGCCTAGAGCTATGCCAGAAACTTATTTAGAAATTCTGGAAGAATTTTTGTTTGAAAACAAAGAAAAATCCCACGGTCACCATGGAAGGCACCGTACCACCTATAAATTATTTTCGGGGTTTTCGCGTGAAAAGAATCTCCACTAGCTGTTGATCACAACGGTGTATGTAATTCCGTGTCAAACTTCCAAAAAACCCGCTTTGTAGCCCCAGATCTCGGGGAGCCAGCGGGCGGAGCTGGGGGCGGGGCCAATGCACTGTCTAAATAATTCACATCTAGAAGCGCACCCGAGAGTTCCTCGACCACTCCCTAACAAAATAAAAAGTGCGCTTCGTGTGCAACGATTAAACGAATGCATGATGCGAAAACCCAGCAATCCCGTCTCGGCTCCGCCCACAAGCTCCCCAAATTTTGGTATTCAAATTAGGCTTTTCAGCAGCTTTGCACGGTATTACGTATACCATTGTGATCAGCAGCTTCTGGAGATTCTTTTCATGGGAAAATCTCGAAAACGATTTTGAGGTGGGACGATGCCTTTGAGCGATAGTGGTCAACCTACCATCGCACATCAATCTGACACATGCTTTTGAAAATCGCTGGAGGCTCCCACGTAACCTCTCCTGAGTAATGCAATGTAGCTTTTGTTGAGATCGTAATATTGTAGTTACTGTCCGCACTGTAAAGGTACCGAATTACTGCAGTAACAATTAACAAGCAACTTCAAACCTACTTATTGTAGAGTACAATGTCCGGCACCCAGATCATTTCATAAGGCACGTAAAGTACGCTGACACCTCCGTAACTTTTCGGATCCCACGACAACTTCTTGTCGATCCACACCTGCTTCAGCCACACCGAACACGTCATGATCTGGTCGATTTCGTGCTGAAACAAGGACAGTTTTGCTGCGCGCGTGCGTCCGTCTCGCGTCCGTCCAAGCATGTTTGTTTAAGATTTTCATAATTTCTCCGTTCTTTTGCGAGTGAGGAAATCCGTGAAACATCCTAATGATCTGCGTGATGTCGCACGGACGGACTGGTGGACGCGATCATTATAGATTAGGCAGTAATTGCCCATTTAAAAGCTAGTTAGGTTAATTACCTGAACCTAATTAGGAAAAAAAAAGTAGTTGAAGATACTGAAAAAGAAAATATTGATTTTGAACTCACCACATCTATAATTTGACTCAATCGCAGCTTTAACTTAATGGTCAGTGGTTCATGTGGTCCACTGGCAGGCCTGGAAAATTATGGATAAGTTCAGTGCGAAAAAGAGTAAATCTATAAAAATCTTATGGATAACACATGTTTGATCTGAATAATCTCCACATTTCACAGCTCAGCATTTATTTTCATAGTGCTAACTACTGTAAATACAGTGGACGTCAATGACGATGGCCCATCCGCGTCCTTGAGAAGCACGCCGCGCGACCGCGCTGCGTGCGCCGGAATCGGTGTCGTCTGCCGTCGGAATGCTATTCCTCGGCGCTTTTTTTTGCGATTTGGTCCAAATCCCTAAAACCGGTAAAAAAGCTGCCAGAAATCAGCAAAAAACATCGGTCATGGCGGGCGCGGCGCGGTTGCGCGGCGTCCTTCTCAAGGCCGCGAATGGGCCACCGCCATTGACGTTCACTGTATGGTGTCAACATCGTGACCAACAACACAGTGCTTAGTCTGTAAATGCCTACAGATGGTTACCATCTGAACAATCATTAACGCTAACTTTGTAGCAGCCAGCGACGTTCACTCATTAACCCCATTTTCGTGGGTTTCTCGTAGAATTTTCCCAGCTTCATCCCTATATATAGAGTCTCTAGCGAGTAATTTACTCGAGAGTACTAGTTCTACCTGCGGGACAACCCTCACATGAGGGTTCACTGTTGGGCTATTCCATTCTATGTAGTGGACAAGCGGCAAGGTAAGCGGTAACACTTGTTGCTCACGCAGAAAGTGGGCCGGAGGGGGGGGGGTGGAGAAAATGGGATCTTCTCCACTTTGAAGACTGGATGGAAAATTAAAACAGCGAAAAATAATAGTTCTGATGAGGAATATTCAATCAGATGATGAGGAATATTCAAGAGATGATAACAAAAATAAGCCAGCCAGAGTAATTTGGAAAGTTTGGAGATCCAATACAGTCCGTTCCAAAAGCGACGATAGTTGAGTATTTGTGCCTATGGTCTGTATTTCTCGCCTTTCTCTTCGAATACGGCACTATTTCTCGTGCTATCTCTTTCTCTACTATCTTCGCAACTAAGTTCTCCGGTGAAACACACTATACAATGGGAGGGGGGTGGGGTTAAATATGATCACAACTGACAACAGGGAGAAATTCCCAGAGGCCGCATTCATCACTGAGATTACCCAGGGTAAACGTGTTGATGCCACACAATTTTGCTCATCGTTAACATGGGCACCAACGCTTTTACCCTGGGTAATCTCAATGATGCATTCAGGCCCGGTCAAAACTTTTTTTTCTAAATTTCTTATATACATCTCCGTATCTAATACACATCTCCGTCGTTGTCGAAATCCAACATGAGGATGTTGGCGGGCACTCCGAGCAAGTGGGCGGTTTCTCATACCCGTTATTGGTTCAAGTGCCGTCTTGGAGTCTTTCAGGACATCGCCCATTTTTGGGTGTTTCTCTTTGTTTTGCCTATATTCGTCACGTTTTCTGGTTCCAATGAATAGATGAATAAATCCAAACAAGTAAACAAATAATAACAGTAAACTATCCTAAATTAACAAATAAATAAAGCTCACCTCCTGTGCCGATTGTAATTAACCATGAGATCATCGTACAATCGCTTGGCGTCTTCATTGCCGTAAACGAAAACGAGCACGGATAGTAAGAAAAGGAGCAGGTTGTTCATGTCAGATGTCCGACTTAGTGATGATCAGAGGAGTTTCGATGTGTCGTGGGCGGTAACGTCACACATACATGAGTCGTCAGAGGTGGGACGGTCATTTCAAGTCACTCATTCACCATACCTATGCACGTCTGCAATAGTTTACGGTCACATTAATGATTTTTACAAAAAAGGTCTAAATGGCCGCAAAAAAAGAGAAACGACAACTTATAGATTCGCTAAAAACTGGTTTTCTTAAGAAAAGTAACTACCAGTAATAACTTAAATCCCCATTCAAGGTTCCCTATAGAGTAAACCACAAATCGCTTCAAATTTAGAAGTAGTTTTCATTGCTTTTGAAGTAGATTTTTTGAGAATTCCCCAACAGGTTCATCAGAAACAATTATAAAATGTCTATGAGAAGAGCGTCAAAACCGACTTCTAGTCCCGTTTGTGGAGAAAAAGGGCAGTGCAGCTGTTGTACGACTTGCTCCGCAAGATCTGAGGAATCTGACCGTTTCTCTGGATTTCCATGAAAATTCTAGGATAGTAGAAATACTCAAAATGTTAACAAATTGAGAAAACGTAGAGCAAATTAAATATTTTATTCCAATCCTAGTAATTTTAAAGAAGTTGCGAAAGTCTTCAAACTGCACCTCAATAAAAGTATTTATGTTATATCCCCGTATAGACTAGAGGAATACTCACCGAGATAATTATCATAACTGTGGATGAATCTTCTTACCCACTATACATACATATACACACATACAACACTTACAACATCGGAAATCGGGAAAAATCCTCGAAAAATTCCTTTTTTTTCGATCCTTTAATTTCTTTTTGCGATTTTGACCATTTTTGCTAGTCCTCCCCCGAAATCCATGTTTACATTGGAGGAAAGAATTAGCTGTTAGCATCCACAGAAGACATTTCCAGAGAACTCTTTTTCTTCAAACAAAATAAGGGATGAGTGATGTAGATGTCGAAAATGACAGAATCTTTCGTTAGTCCAGGGGCTCACAGTTGAATTCGCGTAAAAAACAAAAAAAAACTCCATGGTGTCCTCAAAACCAGGAAACCAGCTTATGTGGAAATGCTTGGCAACAGTACAAAAAGTTAAAAATGAATCCACGACTTTCCATGTATACCAGTTGAAAAATTTGGCGTGTTACTTAGTGATCTACTGATACGTCTTTATTTTTGATGCGAGACATCGAGGGGGGGGGGCGTGCGAAAAAAGTGGGGTCTCCGCCGTTTTGAGGACCCAGAAGGGAAATAAAATTAATAAAAACATTAATCATAATAAATAACTAATAAAAATAACTAAAAAATTATATTAAAAATAATATTAAAAATAAACAAGTAAAAATAAACTAACACAAGGTTTTTATATGTATTGTAAAGTAATTTCGAAAATTTGCCGACCCATTCTCGGGGGGGGGGCGCTTCCCCCTGCGTCCGCCGCTGATGGAGGTCTATTGGGAAAAGCTAATCAGGTGGAAAAACGACCCAAAACCTGGGAAAACTGCCTATTTTCCGTGCGTGACTGCGCTAGGGAAGGTTACATCTATGTTTCGCTTCCATCCAAATCCGGATCAGCGATGCGACGGACATGATTGCGAGCGGCCGAGTGGTCTAGTGGTATGATTCTCGCTTTGGGTGCGAGAGGTCCCGGTTTCGATCACCGGCTCGGCCCAATGTTTTGCAGTCGTACCACACTAATGGAATCGATGGGGAACATTGAACTACGGCGTTATTTATGGTTGATGCGCGTCAAATTTGACGCGTTGATATACAATGCAGAATGAAGAGGAGTAGAGAATTCTTGGCAGAAGACGAATGTTCCTGGTTTTGCCGTCGCGATGGCCGTCGCGACGCGAAAACTGCGTTTCGATCTTTGCCGCATCGAGATATCGCGAATACTTCGTGAAATTTCAAGCCGACGCGTCAAAATTTGACGAGCATTAGCCATAAATACCGCCTAAGCGTATTTCAACTCTGCAAAAGTGGATACACAATTTAACAACTAGTATTGGTGGATGTTGGGCTGTCGCAGCTCACCTTTACAGCCCTATTAGTTGGACAATTGAGACCCATACAGCGCAACGATTTTGATCCTTAGGAACATAGGAAAAATGCTGCCCAAGTTACTATACAGTCCGGTCCGGCAGCCACTGCAAATGGGCGCCGGCGGGCGCTGGCCGCCGCCACCCTCCGACGCCCCGGAACTAATGAGCTATAAACCACTCGAGCGTGGGAAAAACAATTTTACTCCATAGTAGACAGGGTAGATAAGCCTAACCCTATGCTTAAGAATGGGTTTAAGGCTTATGCTTAGGCTTCACAGGAGTGGCCCCACGCAACTCCCTTTTCACCTAAATTTCTAAGATAAACTACGATGAGTGTAAGTGTAAGTAAGATTGGACACCATTTGTATGTTGCATCACGTACGCGCATAGCTCAGTGGGTTGAGCGAATGATCGACGTTGTGGTGGTCAGGGGATCGAGTCCTGCCCTGTGACCCCGTTTTGCAAATACATACAGTATGCTGCCTACGACTGCTGCAGTTATCTAACAAACACCAACATAGAAAGTAGCCCGGATGGCTCAGTGGTTTGAGCGGCAGATTGCAATCTGTCCCTATCGCTGGTTCCACTCCGTCGGAGATCCAGAGTTAAGTATCGCAGTGTTTGGGGTTCACTGCTTGGAACGTCCCCCGTGATCTCCTTCGGGTAGTCCAGGAAGGCATCCGGCAACGTTTTGCATGAATTTCGAAGATAAACTACGATAAGTGTAAGTGTAAGTAATAGTAATAGTGTAAGTAATAGTGAAAAACCACTTTTTCAAAGTTGAGGGAAACTGGGAGAGAGAAGTAAAGGACTACTCCACGAAAGATAAATGACAGCGGTAGAACTACTTCGCAATGGATATGGAACAATTTATACGGAATTCAATTATTTCTGACGATCCCGAATTGGATGAGCTTTATTATTCAGATGGGATAACTGAAGTACTATGTTTATCCATAGAAGAATAACGGCCATTTTTGTATTCGCGAAGCAGTGTACTATAGCAGAAAATGGAAGAGTTGGCTTCGCTTATTGTGTATCCAGAAGTCTTTCCCCATGAAAATCACAAAAATGAAAAAACGTGGAAGTTGTGGAAATGGTCTCCTGCTTTACAGCCTTAACATATCCACTGCACTCTGTCTACTATGGACTGAAATTGTATTTTTCTTCGCTTTCTCCCAAGCTCGAGTGATTTATAGCTCATTAATACCGGGGCGCCGGAGGGTGGCGGCGGCCGGCGCCCATTTGCAGTGGCTGCCGGACCCGACCGTAGTTTCACATCTGGGCTGGCTTTTTGCCAGAATTTTCCAGGAGGAAGCAGTTTTTCACTATGTTCCGGAAGTTTTCTTTGAAAGAGTGCTGAAGTAAAAAATGCTGCTAGCTAAATTAATGTTGTACATCAAATTCATATCCATCTTACAAAGAAAATTCGACGAGAACGACAAGCTTGAGAAGGAAGCCAAGGAAATTGAAATCTGGTAAAATCGAGGAATCCTATCCTCACATCCACATTTATGCAGTAATTTCTGGGATTCGTGGATCAGTACTGACTCAGCGTTATTCTAAAACTCCATTCCCGTCCCATAGTCCTCACAAAACTCGACTAATTCCAGCTATTTCTCAGAGCAACCATGGATTAGGCGATCGAATCACCACTAATCCACAAATCCCAGAAATCACTGATGTCATGCGGACGAGGAACAAAAGCCGTGAAGCGAACAACTCGAAAAAGACTACACTTTCGATGGCGGCTGCTTTCGGTGGATCAATACGTGGCCGAGGGCCTTCTGCCAGCAGCTGACTAACATGCCGGGTCTAATCCAACGGCGCGACCTCCGCTGGCCGCATCCAGATTGTCATGAACTTTCACATACCCTCTCAAAAACATGCTAATCTGACTTCTTTAATTAATACCGTTGAATGAAATGTCTTACAAGTCGACAAATAGAGTCAAATAAAGTAATTCATACCAATAACAACTGATAACGGAGCTTCTAAAGAGGAAATCCACGTTTCAAATGGAATCTGACACAGGATACATGGAACCAAATTCTACATCAAATGTTCAGATAAACTGTTCTACACAGTTAGAAAAAAAAGGAATAATTATGGAATACAACACAACAACAACGGCAACAGTGACCGCAGGGTCAGGCAAATCCTGGAAGGAAACCTCATTGGGAACGAAAGGAGCTCTATGGTTACAAAACCATGAAAATGGTTGGTATGGTGCTGAGAGAGGGAGGTACATGGGAAGGAACAAATATTATGACACTAAACAATTGAAAAACGTTGCCGCCTGGAGGTTACGACCTATAAAATCCTGGCTAACTACAGATGGCTGTTCCAACAAACAGAGCGCAAGGAGCGTAAAGAAAAATACCACATCCTGGATTTCGTGGATGTGCGAAGTGGTGTAAGATCCGGCAGGAAAACGAAAATTCTAGCAATTATATTCTACTTCCGAACTGGAACGAAAAATTCAAATTTAGAGCCTGAAGTCGAAAAAGAAATCGTGTACAAAACAACAGCTCCGAATTGGAACGAAAAATTCAAATTTGGCGCCAGAATTGGAAGAAAATCTTGCACAAAAACACCTCTTATATGTGTGGTATCATCTCAAAACAGTGCTGAAACCTGCTAGATCAATTTTTTTTCCAGAATTTCTAAAACTATGATCCAGTGAATAAATCCCAGCTCACAAGGAACGAAAGAAGGACACAACTTCCAGACGGCACGAAAAAAAAGAACAGGATAACAATAGGTTCTACAATTTTTTCACGTTGGAAAATTCCAGAACAACAAAATTTGGAGGGTTCTTCCAAGATAAGCCTGACCCACACAAAATACCAGACTAAAATTCAAACTTCCATCTTCTCCATTTTAACCGCAACACCTGAGGAATTCTCCTCTTCCGCACTGTGTCCATTTTCGCCTTCTTTCTTGTCCTTTTTCACCTCTGCAAATAGTAGTTACAAAAACATTCCGCTGAAAATTGTTACCACCGAATTTACGTCAGCCACATACCATCTGACGCATTTGAAGTGTCCATAGGTCGCTTGCGGTCGGTCAAAGGGGGTCGGACATCTGGCAAACGCTCCAGGCAGAGGACCTGAAGGGATAACCTTGAGCGATGAACAATGCAGGGATGAAATTCCACAAGAAAAAAAACTTCAAATAACCTTATAAATCTGGTTGAAGGCAATCAGACGCAGCGCATGCTGAGCACTAGCGGTGATGGCTTCTCTCTCCTGACCAGTAAGCGGTGCGAGCACATCAACCGATTCCTTTTCACATGGATCAGGAAGACCAGGACCAGCTAAAAGGAAAAAAAAAACTTGTTACACCCCTGGAACACTATGTATTACATGTTCCTCCTCTACAAAAAAAAACGCACTCTTGAGGAGAACGCCACTTGCTACAGCTTCGAAGAATCGACGAAGAGCATCACCAACGGACAACGGAGCCAAACATGATGACAGCACCTTCTCCACCAACAGCTCACACATCTAGAAAAGTACTCAGTCACAAAGAAAAACATCTTAAATGAGAAAAAAAAAACTTTGGTACCCAATCATTAAGAGGTCTCCATGATTCAATCCTGGCTCGAATGTCACGTAAGATTCGCAAAGTCACCTGACAGGACTGCAGATAGATGCATCTAGCCTGAATTTGGAGAATCAAATATTAAATGATACAAAATCCTTCCCACATATAGGGAACTCCAAATATACGCAGACAAGGGTCGAGACCACGGCGCGGCTCTCTTGGGCAGAGACATGGACGCTCTGCATGCTGAGCGCCTGCGTCTCTGCCCAAGAGAGCCGCGCCGCAGTCCCGACCCTTGTCTGCGTACATTTGGAGTTTCCTATATAACAGACATGTCGAAATGAGAAAAAAATTAACAGGCGACAAGTTACCACTAACAATATCAATGTGGCGATTGATTATAAAGTGCAAAAAAGTGGAAAGTGTGGAATAGAAAGTACTGCAGAAAGTTCAGCTGTACCTAAGCAGTGCTGATATTTTTCCTGCTGTGGGCAACCACTAGGTCCAGAAGCGGCAAAATTTCAAAATAAAAAAGCAAGAATCCAACTTGTCATGCGAGAATGGGAAAGGCCTTCAAAAGAAAACCGACAATGATTTGTGTACACCATGTTTTTGCTTGACATTCGTCGTCGACTTCTCATTTGATGGCAGCAGTTGCTTCTTCAAAATCTTCGTTGAATCCCATCTGAACTCAGTATCAGAACCATTTTCACCCACAAGAGAAAGAAAGGAAGATTCCTCCCACCGCTTGAGTGAATTCCATAGAAATCTTGGCTAAAATTTGCAATTATGACTAAACAAAACCTCCACAAATAGCAGCAGCCACCATAATTCCATGAAATTCATACGAGCGATAGAGTGATACAATAAAATTGGCTCCTTTCTCTCATGAGTTAACACTGCTTGATTCCAATATTAAGAATAAACTGGATTTAAAAGGAAAACTAAGAGGCAAAGCGCATTTCACAAGGACATATCACTTATGTGCTCTTTTATGGTGGTGAAGATCTTACTATTTGAAGGAATTCCTCATGTTTTGTTGCCAATATCCAGTTTTGGATTGTTTCCTTCTAAGCATACCATTTGATAGCACTGTTAAAAGTAAGTAGGACTCGACAAAAAAAAACCCTCCAAACTTGGCAAGGAAACTAGCTGAACGCATAATATAAGGATGCTCCTGATGAGCTACCAGTTACCTGATCAGTTACCCTCTAGATTACATAAGGTTGACGAAAACACATAAGAAATACTACTGCAAGATCTAGGAAGTTAAAGGTTCCGCACCAGGGACAACAGTCTAGCAAAAAACATCGACACCGAGGTACATTGAACTTTCAAGGCTAGATTCAGTAAATATATAATGCAACATGATCAGTAATAACTTAGTCATTTTGCTGTTAACGCTTCTAACTTCAATAAAATCGAACTAAAAAGAGAAATGAATGAATGGAAGAAATCAAATGCGTTCACATCATCATTTTCGAAACATCACCTGCTAATCTTGGCAGCACAAAAGGGACACTGAAGATTCTAAAGAAACTGCATTGAAACACTCACTATTCATCAAGAACATTTGACCTTACGAATAAGCAAACATCTTGAAGCTGAAAGACGCTGCGAAGTGTTTAACACCACTCGCTACGAGTTTATGGAGCAAAAATGACGCAGGTACTACCGATCATACTGCGTTCGGCGAAGATATCGATATGCATAGAATAATTAAATGAAACATATGAAAGGTAGCATAAATAACCACTCTTCAGACCCTAGGTTTAGCTTGTCACCGATACGGATCATGCAAAAAATCTCGAATAAAAAGAGCATTGATGAACGTGAAAAAGGTGACGAGCAACAAACCTGGAACCACTTAGCGTGGCGCAGCTGAGCCAGTGCTTTGAGGCAAGCCTCTTTGTTTAGGGCATCTCCAGGGGGTGGGGCTGGCGCTGCGTCTGTAAAACGCAACCCGCTGCATGAAAGATGGTCTCAACACTGAATACTTTTAAAGTTTTGAAATTGTAAAAATACATAATATACCAGCGTCTTACTCCAGTCTTTTTTAATCTCATAAAAGTGATGTTTCAACTTGAATCGTATTCTGTACAGACGCTGGCGTGTTTATTTGTTTGTGAGACTCCGTAGACCATCTTTCACTCCCCCGATACCCACAGAAAAGAACGTTGCTCAATTCTCAGTTGAATAACATTCCGTCGATTACACATTGTCGAGTTCGGCGTTTGAAAATGTAACACCATGCTGTGATACTATGCAATCGCATATTAATCACACGCGTGACGTTACAGTTTTCTTCCGGAAAACAGGCATTCTCTAAACTTTTCAACGATCATTAATAAACTCAGCTGTCGTATTCCCAAATAAAATACAACACCGTACCTCGTGAAAAAGGAAGTATTCGGATGAAGAAGAATTGGATAAAAGAGAACATGAAGAATATGAGGATGCCTGTTTATGTTGTTCGAAGGCACCAGGTTGACGGCACAAAAATGGAGACGCATGAGTTTCAGATTAATGGAACACAAAGACGCACATGCGGACAGACAAGCGATGGACCCAAACAGCTCGTCCTCATTCCATTTACCAGCTGCTTAAAAGACACAAAACACCCTTTGGCATGAAATAAGCAGGACATGTCCGTCTGTTGTGGGCTCCGACGTACATCAACAGTTCGTTGACGGGATACAATTTGTCCATCAAGCAGCCAATCCATGCATTGCTTTGATCACCTGCAGCTGAATAAAAGAATGGGACGAGCTAAACCCATACAACTGTGCTAGCGGATTCAATATAAGGGCAACACTGGTATTAAAGACTGAACTGTGAAATCATGAAGTATAAGAACTTCAAAGCGACACACGAACGGAAGAATCCTATTCTACACTAAATACAGAAGGATACTCAGTTGGCTTCCTTGTGAGAAGGGCAGCAATTTTGCGTGAGATCAAAAAAAAAACCCATCACCTCATGCAATTTCCATCTCCTTCTAGATTATGAGATGCGGCAAAGGTAAGCAAAATAAGTGCAAAAGCAAGTAAAAGGGGGGAGACGTTCGAGCAAAAAGCGGAATGGAAAGATTTGCACATATACACACACTTGCATCTCTAGTGCTTTGGTGGAAGCTTATAAAACCTCAACAACTGGTGCACAAAGGTAAACACACGTGCAAATGGCAGGATTGTCAGAACTTCGCGAAAAAGTTGCTAAAGCTTGAGTGTAATGCAAATATCCTCACGCCAACTTTCGGAAAATTGTGACAAGAAATATCCTTGTTGTTCCAGGAACATTTTAAGGGAAATTACTACATTTGCACTACCCATAAACGAAAGTAGGTTAGAGCAAAATTGTTCCGACCGAATAAGTGCCACATCTTTGGACACGTGATTTCAATGACGCTAGCAAGAGCTGTTCCTCAGCTTCAAAACAGGACCTCAATTCCTTAGGAATGTTGCAGGAATGGGATTCCCGTGAACCCTCGAGGATAAAAGCATGCGTGAAATGTCCCAAAACCTCGGCAAAGCCTATTTCGAGCTTTCTTCAT
This sequence comes from Ancylostoma caninum, assembly GCA_037903475.1. Lineage (NCBI taxonomy): Eukaryota > Metazoa > Nematoda > Chromadorea > Rhabditida > Ancylostomatidae > Ancylostoma > Ancylostoma caninum. The sequence continues at coordinate 22,178 of JBAJFG010000166.1, read as the reverse complement.
TTGTTTCAATTTTTGAACGTTTCGCATCAACCACTGGAATCAATGCGTCGAGAACAGGACGTGCTAGTAGCGCAAACATAAGACTGAGGTGGCACTCGGCTTACACATACTTGCTAAGGAAGCGGCGCCATCTACGAATTCCTTTGTTTTGTCTACGTTATGAATGCCTTACTTCGAACTTCAAAAAAGGGTCACTCTATCCGAACAGGTACGTTCAAAGTAAAAATATGTAACAAATACAGCAAAAGCCCCACTGCAAACTACTTTTCTACAAGTTTTTTTCTTTTCTATCTCAAAAATCCCGGGTCTTAAAAATCTTGAAGAAATCGTATACTATGCATGCTCACTTCCCGAAGGCCACAACAAACCTTATAAGAACCGAAAAAAAAATCCTGCTCTTCCATGAGCTCTAACTTGTTTAGTGCTCAGAACCGACATGGAAATGGAAAACACAAAGACATTCAAGAGAAAACGTTACAAGAACAAAACCAATCCCGAAGCAACGGATCGCTCGCAAAAATGGTAACAGTACAAAGTACTAGAGTGGAACCTCCACTAAGAAATATAAGTGACATTGATGCAATGTGAACAGTGAAACCGAAACCAACCACCAGCTGCATCCTCTCTGAATTCACGGGAAGTCAACGAGATACGGCACCGAAGTGGAACCGAACTCTGCTGGAGAATCATAGAAGAAGTGGCCTCCTCGACTGTGATATTTATAGACGACCCTTCCGGGCTCTGTAGATATGAATGCACGTTTTACTACAAGAATTGATGCAAAGAAGATCTTCCGAACCTCGTAGTACTTTGGAATCAGTGTAGCAACTTCTTTCAGAAGAGATAAGCCAGGAATGTGAGAGCATAACACAACTAGGTGAACCTGAACCAGTATAGCATTGGAGCCCTTGTATTCCCACGACATATGGGAAAATCCTGACTAAATTATAGTAGTATCAACCTCAGTGTCATCCTTAAGCAACAGCCCCTTGGAAAGCATGCCAACACGCATCACTCCCTTCAACAGACGGTCTTTTTCTTGCGCAGCTGTCTCTTTCGCATTCTCCCCAGCAGCTGCAGCCTTTATTTGCGGTTTCGTCTCCAGATGATCGCTGAGAAAAAAAAACCATTTAGAAGAGTGTAACGCGAGAAGGCATCAGAAATCTACCGTTCATTGAAGAAGTCGGACACTTTCTTCAAGGCCTTTTCAGTTTCCGTGACCAAACGCTCAATCACAGTTAGTTGTTCATCATCCGGGTAAATAGAGGTGTGCTTGGCCTGGAAAACGAGAATTTTTTCCGCGGGAGTTGAGTTTAGACATTAAAAAAACAGATCGAACCTGAACATGACGATCATCAGTAGTCTCAAATCTTCTTCCATCTATTGGCCCATTACCAAACCAAGGTCCACGCATGCCAGGAGCTGCTGGTCCAAACGGTCCTCGTGCAATGGCCATGCTAAATAGACTACAATTTTCTCTTTATTGAATTTCATTGCATAATTGGACAGGTGCTACCATTATGGACCATGAAAAACGTCTACTTACGCCGTCGATGGTGGTCCCCGTGGCAACACACCCATAGGTCCGCGACCGCGTTCATACTTGGCTCCTCGCCTATTGGTAGCTTGCTTGACCTCTACTTCCAGGTTTGGATCAACCTTAATGTACGATAGAGATTGTGCTACAAAAAATGACAGAACGAACGATGGAATCCAGGAATTTCAGCCTAGTTACAAACAAAACTACTCTTTACCACAGTAACGCTTACCTTCATCTTATACTGCAACCTATGTCTTCTTCCCTTAAGATGTATTTCCTTCGCATTGGGATCGCTGAATTTGCAATCGCACAGTTTGCACAGGTACTGAAGGAGCTTGCCAGTTGCATCTCGCTGTGCCTCCACAAATTCTTCACCAACTGGCTTCAGATTCTGTTCCGCAGCAATGAGTGCCTAGATCAAGGGCAATTCTTGATTAGGAAACACCCATTTGAGAGACATTCGTAAACAGAAACAATGTTCCACCTGTAGCTCCTCTGTCTGTCCCTTGATCGCTTGCACAGTTGAGTCTTCTGGAGCTTTTGTGCCTGCGCTGCCAACTGCTTGCATTACTTGCTGTTTTTTAGCCTCAAGCTGTCCCGCTGTTGATGAGAGCTTCGCACCAGCCACAAAATTGACAGTGGATATGCCTACTACCTATAACAGTTGGCGATATAAAAACTAAACTATGTGGAGCAGTACGTCAGTACCCACCCTCTTCGCGGAGCTATTAGCACCAGCAGCTGCTGCTGCACTCGTGGTGGCCGGTGGAGGAGGAATAACACCACCCATCTCCGAAGGAGGAATAATAGTGGGTTCAGTAGATGGGATGGGTTTTCCGAGCTTCTTGCAAAGTGTCAACGTCTTCTGATGTTTAGCTCCTCGTACATGAGCATTGTAAGTGTCTTGACCCGTACATGTAACGTTGCAGAGATCACAGCGGAACGAAACCTGTAGATGATTTCCAGAATAATTCAAAAGTCTACAAATCCACAAATTCAAGGACAAAGCAAATGCCCTAACTGCACCTTGCTCTTAGGAAGACTCGGATTATTCTCTCCTTTCGCCAGTGCTTCTTTCTTCTTATGACGCTGCCCTTCCAAGTGTTCTTTGTAGGTCAGCTGACCGGCACAAGAGATCTTGCATACCTAGGAAACAATTTAATAAGAAACTGGGCCGGCTATTTTGAGAATTCCTGACACTGCTGTTCACCCAGTCCTAGCAAATAGCCAGGTAGTGCCTTGCTACGAAGGCAAAATACTGATAAAAAGGGCAATAATAGCAAAAGCAGAGCGTTGAGAAGACTTCTTTTGCAAAAAAAAAGAACAAAAAAAAAACCAGGATGTCATCGGACTTTTCGAAGATTTTCATGAGTAACTTCCAAAATCAGTGAGCCTCGACGGAGATGACGGATTTGCGAACTTGGCCATGTGTAGCAGCACGACCGCGTCGCGCACAAAATCGCACTGGTATGGCTATACTGCGATGCCCTGATATCTAATCATTGCGTTATTTAGTATTTTTTCGGCAGTGAAACCATGAACCATGTCTAAGAAACGCTGAGTATCGCTGCGAATATCAACAATGGTAGCAATTCCAGCGCGACGTAGTGGCTGAACTCCTTAAAGTCCGGGAATTTGTCAGCCCCATCGACGTTTACTGAGCATAAAGTCACAAAGTCACTAAATAACACAAAAAACCCCTCTATATCTTTGCAATGGGAAGAAATTACAGGTCCTATCTCTGCTCACTGAGAGATAAAAAATGATGCTTACCTCACAATAAAACTGCTGCGCTTCTTTCTGAGTCCCAGCACCCGCACCGAATCGTTTGTTGGCAAAACCTCCACCTCGTCCTACACCTGATGATGACTGATTTACACCTTGTACCAGTAGATAACCTTTTAGAAAGCTTAGTCGTTGAACATACCAGGTTTCTTACTCATCCACATATTCGTCGTTCCCGTTGCTTTCGAGTGCAGGTAAGATGAGGCAGCGGCATACACAGCAGCATCATAGTTGGAATAAGTGCTTGACGAATCTAAAAGATGAAGGTGCGGGGTGGAAGTTCCATAAAAAAAAAAACAAAGAATTATGCTTCAATTTTGCCCTTTTAAGTCAGAGAAGTTGACACTTAGAGCAACCCTGGGGGTTGCGGGCTTTCGAAGGAACATATATCGAAAGTAGATCGGAATTGCATTTACTACAAGCTATGAAGCAGAATCAGTAAGTCTTTGAGAGAACAGAGTATAAAAACTATTTCGGCCCCTCCCTAGATGAAAAGCTATCAATATATACCTACAATATTTTCAGCTTATTCAGCACCGCTGTGCAACAAATTATCCGCCCAATCCTTCTTGTTCTAAGAGGCTTCTATAAAGAATTAGTTACTTACTGACGGCGAGAGCTGATTTGTTGCTTGAATTCGTAAGAGCAGCTAGGGACTTGGCAGCTTGATTTGTAGCCGATGCAGATGGTCTCCCATATCCGACCGTGGCTCCTGCATTCGGTTGTGCGGATCCAAATCCTTGAAAGGGAATACTTTACGGTGAAACAGAAATCACGTGCATCAATGAACGCAGGACTAGGACAAATTACATCCACGAATATAGATCCTACAGGAGGAACTTCAGTCTGGCTCATCCAAACGGAATTTACCTTGTCGCAATCAGGCGAGGTACGCATACTGAACTGGGCTATGCGTATTGCTGTTGCAGACAGAATAAACTTCATATTTCAACTAAGGGAAAACATTGAAGTTAGAATTATTTCCCAGCCAGAAAACTCTATTTCCGAACGAATCCTGTTCCAGTCCTTTAAATTCCACATTACAAAGCTAGTTTTCCCCAGTGTTCAATTGTATCCCACAATCCTTCATAAAGCAGCTAGGAAAGCTGTCAATCAACCTGCATCTCAGCTGTGTACTCCTTAAGACTAAAGAATGAAATGGATTACCTGCGAGCTGTCCCGTGCCAAACGCTGAGTACTGGCTGGGTGCAACGCCAGCAGCAGCGGCATAAGCGGCATCAGCAGACAAGCGGCTTACTTGCGATGCTTGCACTTGTGCCTATAAATGAATTTGTTCCTCGGAAACAACAAGCACTTTTGCATAATAATTTCGTTGATGGAAAAAGAAGGAACTTATCATACCTGAGCCGCTTGTGCAGCATAAACAGAAGCAGCATTCGTTGATTGACTACCATATCCGTATGATGCAGCAACAGAATTGCTGTATGTGGCATAGGGATTAGTTGTTGAAGACCTAACAAATTTTGGATGCAAAAACTCTCAAATAAGACCGGAACTGGCACGACAGCACAGAAGAATGACAAGATTGACTTTAGGGAATGATTTCCAAACTGGGACTTACCCAAAGACACTGCTCGATTGTTGCTGGGCTTGTGTAGATTGTCCGACGCCTAGATTCCCGTACACAGCAGCAGCTGCTGCAGCGGCGGTATACGCCGATCCGTAATTACTGGAAGTGAAATCATCTCTATTATACTGGAAAAATGAAGGCACACATAAAAAGATTCCTGTAATCCTCCTAATACTATTTCACTCCTCTACAACATAAGTACTTCAAAAAAAGATCTAATGAGTACTTCCAAAACCTAGCAATTATTAAAGTATTATTAAAATTTTGAAGGTTATTAAATTTAACACATTCGCGACAATATGCTCAACCAGTTGACACGCATGGTGTAACGCCTTAGACCAAGTGTCAAACCGGTTGAGCACAAATGTGTGCTCAAGGAAGGGACCGCTCGTGTCCCACATGGCACACCATGCCGTAAGCGTAAGGTCGCGAATGTGTTAATTAAGTGTCCACAGCTCCGAGTTCCCGGTTATTTAACCGAAAGTGCACAATTGCAACGAATAGGTTCGAATAAACATTCTTCGAATTCGCTTATTTCGCTACATGCATATCAGAGTCGGGAGCACGGCACGTCTTCTCTCAAACAGGCCCTCACATCCTTCAAAATTGTCTTATAAAATAGATAATCTTTTCATAAAAGTTCATTTTTATCTCCTATTTTATAACGAAAATCGGATGTAACTTTTTACGGGTTAATTCTAACACAGATCAAATTGCCATTCTGCCCCACTTTTTTTTACCAGACGCCCCTTCCGGAAAAATTTGTGTCCGCTACTGATGGACAAGATAGGCAAGGTAAGGGAGAATCATCAACGCGGTCCAATCCTGTTTCGATAAGTGTAATCGGCATGAAAAGTCCATAAATATTCCATTGAACTCCTTGCCCCACAAATTCTACCTTCCATAAATCTTAGCATGCATTATAAAATCGATTCCTTCCTTAGGAACTTCGAAGAACGCAACAATACCAGGACCAAACAATCCAGCAGAATTCTGCAGTCAGAATGAGTAAGGCTCCACTCGGCAAGAGAAACGAGAATCCAGGAACAATTGAGAACCTTCGCAGCATACCGCAAGTAAAGATTCTCTCTAAAGCTAAATTTAAGGAGGTGCTTAAGCAAAAGAACCACAACAAGCCAGTTTGACGTCATCAACATAGGGAAAACTAGTTGTCAGCGATTTTTTCAGCAACTCTTTCCCACTAACAACCACTTCAGGTGGGTTTCAGATGCGGTCAGTAAGTTGTCGGTCGAAAGTCGATAGTTGGCAATGGTCCTGGATAGTCGCGAGGCCAACTGAGTCGTATGCCATGGCTTTGCATTAGCGTTGCACCCTCTATTTGAGTTATACAACCGCTTAGTCAAGGATGGTCCACTTTTTGGCAGAGGGACGCGACTAAACTTCGGTTCATTCCCACCCGAACAAAGAGAATTTTTGATTTTTTTTTGGTACAAGTGATCAATTCATCAGCTTCAATGTTCTGCCTGCGAAAACACCTAATACAAGTCTTAAAAATTTAAAATTGAAGAGATCCTGTGGAACGACCGAATTCGTCCCTTACAATACAATACGTCACAGAACGCTTATACATTGTGTGCTTATGGTCAGAGCCAGCGGCCTGGACCAGAATACAAGCCATGGGCGATGGGTCAGACAGGGGTGGCCAGGGTCATATGTGAGTGACCCAATGAAAATAGGAATACGAGTAGAGAAAGCAAAGAAAACTATGACCACTCCACCAATTCTAGTAAGACTGGTGGAATCGATGATGGATTTACAAGGGCAGGTTTAGGCACGATGATTTTTACCACCTGAACCTGAAAACTAGGACCAAAATTTCCCACAGGACTTTACTCGAGGCGGACAGGGCTAAAAATCGGCTTGACGATTTTGCACTAACAATAAGCTCTAATCCCTCATGCTCATGCTGCAATTTGTGTCTCATCATGTTCGGAAGTGGCTATTTCCGTAAGATAGCGACGTCAACGCGGTTGTGATACTTAAGGAACAGGAATTGCGTAGCAAGAATTCCATTTCCGACTTACGATTTTTAATAGAACTTCTTGAGTATGTCAGTATGAGTTTGGTCCATGTGTTCGACGTGAACGTGGTGAGACTACGGCAAAAAACAATGAAACCACAAGAACTTAACCTCACAGTGTAAACTTCATGTTCGTTAGGTAATGGTCACAAGTACTTCTCTATCTTATGGAAAAAGCTACTTCAGAACTAGTGAAACGGTGAGAAGGACACTTCTCGACTAGTTCTGCAACAAAAACTTCAAAGTCATAGTTCTCACCCAATCTCTTCCTACTAGGACTATTCAATGGGCTGATCACGAAAGTCATACCAATTTTGCGCAGTAACCAACGGTGGATACACGCTAGAAGCGATCCCGCACATAATCGTTTGAAACTTTGCTTATCACGAGTACCATCACTATTTCGCAGCACACGCATTTTCCAGGCAAAATTGACACTTTCTTCCCCTTCCTTACAATGAAACTACCATGACCATACAAAAATAGCCTTATGTTGCGCATCACGTAAGCTCCTGGCAAAAAAAAATTCGATGAAATTTTTGACCTCCACATTTCTGGAATAGAAACAGACACGAATATCACCAATTTCAGAATGTAAGTGATGGATTCAGTAGTTTCAACACTGTACACAGCCGATTAAAAAGTCCTTATTGACGAGGTAACCCGCTTCTCAACTGTTTATTTCAAAAAACCGACGGATTTTTCATTTCCCATGGCTTTAGCTGCCAATAAAATGGAAGCAATCAATGAGAGTATGAATAAATAATGACAAAATTGAGCATTAGTGCGGAAAATACAGTGGATCCCTATTGCAAAATGGAAAACTTCCAGAATTTTGTGAGAAACGGCTGCAAAATCTGGTAAACTCACCCATAGTTTCCTTGACTGTATCCGTACATAGCAGAGTGAATCCAATAGTTAATGTGATACCCTGCAATTGAAATGTAAGTGAATAAAGTTGAAGAAGGGAGATCACGACAGATTCTACGACAACGAATTCGGTAGATGACGTTAAAAACGATTCACGAGGTGTGAATGTAGCGGTACTTGACCAATTCGCAACCGTTTCGGAAAGAACAACTGAGAAAAATGAACAGTTCAGGCTGAATCCGAGAGCACTGACGAGCGGGCGGCGTGTCGCTAAAAAATCGATCGCCCGGCGAATACGACGGGCGCTAACTCGTCCGACTCCGCCCACTCGACGGGGTGCTGAATATTCGAGAGGGGTCACAGGTCATCTTCTGCGTTAGTTGTATGGTACTGAAGATGTTTGCTGCGTAATTAGTAGTAATATGTGATTTGTAAGCAGAAGAAAACGTCTTTCTCAAAGAAAACACCAAAGTAGATCACTTTGTTTGGAATTTCGCTAGATTTTAGGGTTTTTAGGGACGTAGGACCCACGTCCAAGGGTAAAATAGTGTGAAACATACGAGGAACCCTGAAACCGGCGTGCTGGTTCCTTTGCGTTTGAATGCACTGACAGCGTCGCTTGGTCTCACCACGAAAATGTCACGCGCGAATGTGTAAGTGACTGAGCCTGTGTAAGCTGGAGCGACGTTTAGCCCAGGAGCTATACGAACAGGCTGTAGCCTTGCCTTTGCTCCAATATTTTCTCACGTACAGGGAACTCCAAGGAGTGTAATGCGATAGAATTTTGAAAAATACAGTGCCGTTCAATCCTAGTGGTCCAGGCCAGCTGGGTGCTCTGCTTGTCAGGATTTGTCGGTATTGATGCTGTGTCTATTTTTTCACTGAAGCATTTTGCAACGAAGGCAAATGCGAAGGAAACGGTGGAAAACACCGTCCAGCAACAACAGCGTTCACCTGGCCTGCCGCAGCGCGTAGGCGGCGCGGCGCGGCAAACCAAATGGCCGTTATTCTGTGATGCAAGAGTGAGCGACCGGTTTATACGAGAGGGAGGTCAGCTCTTGGATTCTTCCGGAACAATTTTTTAACAAGAAACCCCAAAGGAGCCGCAGGACACAACAGAGTGTCAACATTATTCCGGTTTATAACTATACCAGAATAGGAAACCAGTGATGTGGTATGGCGGATGTAAACGGAAATCTTTATTGGAAAAACAACATACATAGAGAAAGATAATGGTCCACGTTTTGCCACGAAAAATATCAAAATGCTGTAATTGTAGCGAAATTGTTCGGAATGCTTCCGTCCTTTTTTTCTTAAACTTCGGCAGAACGTGCAAGAAAAGAAGCTGTCACATTTGAGCAGTTTCGCCTCGAGCCAGATGTTTGCAATCAGAACAATCGGCGGCTCTGAACGAAAACTCATGGAGTTTAAAGCGGCCGGCACGAGATTTTAGAAGAAAGCCCTTGAAAATAATAATGGTACCACGATGCGGCAAAAGTGCTAAAAAAAGGGAGGTATAAGCAAGAAATTTGAAAGCACGTTGTGCAGTACGAGTGTAATTGCGCCGTAACGAGAAGCTTATGTGTGATCAATTTCGTTTTCTACATCATCAACATCGTATGGGTACTCCTCCCTATGCTGAAGGTCAGAGTGCTGCTACGGAGAGCACATACAAGAAAAAAATTCCCGCCGCGACGCACCTATTTGCGACGCGGCAGAATTTTTTTTCAAAAAAGAGCACCACAAGGTCAACACGGCTACATCTCGCCTATATCTTACGAGCTACAGTGCCGGTCAATCATTTTTGCATCATAAAATACCGCCCATCTGACAACCACGACACCTAGTTGGTCTGCCGCAACGCATCACCTACGCGGCGCAGAAGAACAGGTTCGCACTGCGGTAGTCGGGCTCGGGTATCGATTTTTACTTGTGTTTTCACCGTTTTTCTTTGTTTACTTGTTTCTGTTCCAAAATGGAGGAAAACATGAGGAATGGATCAACAACATCAGCGGCCTACAACTACAGCGTAGAATGGTCTGCCACGACGCGTAGGTGGTGCGGCGCGGCAGATCAGGTGGGAGGTTTTCTGTGACGCGAAAATAATTGACCGGCACTGTAGTTGACGCATAATTTCGATTGGGAACGGGTTCCAGTTGTACCATTAAAATGGTGAAGTTTCCCCAATTCAAAATGAAATAATTCAACGGCAGCACATCTGGGGAGCGATGGGGGCCCTACTTTCTGTTCGACGCCACGATTGTGTGAGTTGCTCTAATTTTTCTCTATTTTGCGTCTCTAGTGAAATCTATGGACTATATTAGAGTAAGAGAAGCAAAAGGATAGCATTTCCTCTCACCGGTGACAGTGTCGGAAGAGGGAGGGAGGGGGGGGGGGGGTGAGAGAGCAGAGGCAGGGCGAAAAACTGGGTTTCCGCCAAAAAAATAAGACCGCTGCATGACCAGCTGAAACTCATATAATCAAGTTCGGAATTTGGAGAGTGGTATTCCGCTCATCTATGGTTGGCGCTGCCTCATAGCCGTGACGCATCCTCGTCGCGACGCGGTTTTGCCGCTGCAACTCGTGGTTCTGACACGTTCTAACACGCATCACGTCAAGCAAACGATTTTTGACGATCCCTACCAATTCTAACCAGTTATAATCCATGTGAGCGTGTCAAGACGTATAAAGACCTGTAGCTCTGTACTCGCTGCAGTTCAACCATAAAAGTAAGGGCAAAATTGCATTAAAATTGCAAAATTCCACCGTCATCAACGATCACTCTTAAAATTGAATTGACAAATTAACTCTCATTGAAGATAACTTCATTCATTCCACTGACTTAATGACAATAATTTAATTTTTTATAGGAACTCTTTCGACCCGATTCATTTTAATCAAATAAATGTACATACTATCATGAACGGTTTTCTGACAAAAAAATTACAAGTCTCTTGTTCAGTGGTCTAATGGTAGTTTTGTTACAATATGCATGTACATAATGAGTTTCTTGTTGATATGTTAAATATTTCTGACAGCTGGTGCTAAACTGGTTTAAACGGAAGGTTCCAGACGTTTCGAAGGCGGCTCCTCTTTCGGCGAGAGGATTTTGAGGATCTTCACGAAATCCGCTCTTTGCTCGGGGATCTGGAAATAGTGAAAATTCATCAATGCCAGAAGTAATTGTACATTCCTAAGAAGTATGAAGGTACTTACCTTAATAAAGCAGATATCCATGACCTCTTGAACAATAGGGGGACTTCCCGGAGGTGCACACATTGGAACCGGATCGTTAAGGATGTGCTCTTTGGCTTTTTGGTTCGTTTCTCCCGGGAATGGATCCGTGCCGCACTGTGTGAAGATCTCCCAAAGCAAGACTCCATAGCTCCACACATCTGTTTTGTTGGAGAATATCCCCTACAGCGTAGAGTGGGTTCAGGATGCGGGGAAAGTCACATGACCTCACAGCTCACCTGACGAAGCGTCTCTGGAGCCAGCCATTTAATCGGTACGCTTTTCAACTTGTCAAGCTTCATCTCCGTTTTATCAGCTATAGAGAGGCCAAAGTCGGATATCTTTAGCTCATCGCGCTTTCCTAATAAACAGTTCCTGGCGGCGAGGTCTCGATGAATTACCTGAAATGGACAGGTTGACTTTATCCATAAAAACTTGGATAGCCCCTTCTTTTTTTAGGCAACCGAGCTTATTTGTTCGGCCTACAAGTCCTTCCCGAAAACATTTCTCATTGCAACTACAGTCGGGTCCGGCAGCCACTGCAAATGGGCGCCGGCGGGCGCCGGCCGCCGCCACCCTCCGGCGCCCCGGTATTAATGAGCTATAAATCACTCGAGCTTGGGAGAAAGCGAAGAAAAATACAATTTTAGTCCATAGTAGACAGAGTGCAGTGGATATGTTAAGGCTATAAAGCAGGGGACCATTTTCACAACTTTCACGTTTTTTTCATTTTTGTGATTTTCATGGGGAAAGATTTCTGAATACACAATAAGCGAAGCCAACTCTTCCATTTTCTGCTATAGTACACTGCTTCGCGAATACAAAAATGGCCGTTATTCTTCTATAGATGGACACAGTACTTCAGTTATCCCATCTGAATAATAAAGCTCATCCAATTCGGGATCCTCAGAAATAATTGAAATCCGTATAAATTGTTCCATATCCATTGCGAAGTAGTTCTACCGCTGTCATTTATCTTTCGTGGAGCAGTCCTTTACGGCGGAGTTACTCTCTCCCGGTTTCCCTCAACTTTGAAAAAGTGGTTTTTCACTATTACTTACACTATTACTATTACTTACACTTACACTTATCGTAGTTTATCTTTGAAATTTATGCAAAACGTTGCCGGATGCCTTCCTGGACTACCCGAAGGAGATCACGGGGGACGTTCTAAGCAGTGAACCCCAAACACTGCGATACTTAACTCTGGATCTCCAACGGAGTGGAACCAGCGATAGGGACAGATTGCAATCTGCCGCTCAAACCACTGAGCCATCCGGGCTACTTTTTATGTTGTTGTTTGTTAGATAACTGCAGCAGCCGTGGGCAGCATACTATATGTATTTGCAAAACGGGGGCACAGGGCAGGATTCGATCCCCTGACCACCACAACGTCGATCATTCGCTCAATCCACTGAGCTATGCGCGCACGCGATGCAACATACAAATAGTGTCCACTATTACTTACACTTACACTTATCGAAGTTTATCTCAGAAATTTAGGTGAAAAGGGAGTTGGGTGGGGCCGCTCCTGTGAAGCCTAAGCCTAAGCCTTAAACCCATTCTTAAGCATAGGGTTAGGCTTATCTACCCTGTCTACTATGGACTAAAATTGTATTTTCTTCGCTTTCTCCCAAGCTCGAGTGATTCATAGCTCATTAATACCGGGGCGCTGGAGGGTGGAGGCGGCCGGCGCCCGCCGGCGCCCATTTGCAGTGGCTGCCGGACCAGACTGTAGTACTAGCTGTAGCGGATGGGGGGGGGGGAGAGGAGGGGAGTTCGGAAGTATATTTTATTATTGTTTAAATACTTATTCTTTACCCTATTCTGGAATTATTCTTTGAACCATTATAAGGTTAAAATTTTTAGGAAATTTGTTCTTCTATCTGGATCCTTAAAGTGCTGAAGACTACATTTCCACCCACACTCGCCCCCCCCCCCCACCCCACCACCACCACGGCTGTTTATTTCTGCGCCCTCCACTGACTAGTACGGAAGTGTGACACAGTTTCGAATTGAAGATGAAAAGTTCAGACCAGTTAGCAGACGGTCTTCCCGTAATCTCCAAGCGTAATGTTTCCATACCACCCTCTGCAATGTGAAATCTGCACTGATAGGTGGTTCGACGCTCGATGAACCCTAATATCCCAGTTCAATTGCTTTCAATGTAGTTATATATATATATATATATATATATATATATATATATATATATATATATATATATATATATATATATATATATATATATATATATATATATATGGACCAAATTTTATTTTATGCTTGGAAGTTATGATAGGACCGTTTGCTTACCGGTCTGAACTTTTCATTTTGTCATTTGCGTTCTTCCTGCATCTTGCATTAGCTCTTGCATTGGCGGTCTCGTAACTGCAACGCATCCTTCTGCGGCGCGGTTTCGCTGCAGCCACTTGTAGTACTGACATGTCCTGACATAACATGTTAACCCAAACGAGTCCTAGCGGTCCTCTTCCGTCGTAACCCGTTAGGATCAACATGGTGCATGTCACGACGTTTCCTAACCAGCAGCTTGACATAGCTCTAGCGTAGAACCCTTAAAGTTTCGAAAAAGTTATACGACTCGTCTCTCCCTCCTCTAGATAAAAAGAAGCACCTGTCGAGCTGCTAAGTAACACATCCCTCGAGCTCCATCTGTGGCGAACTGTAGCAGTTTTGAGGACGGAATGTCGGAGTGGCTCTTGCAGTAGCTCTAAAAAATACATCTCCCAAAAATAACAGAAAAAAGATTAAACAGGTAGAAAAACTGTTTAATCCTCCATGTCGATGTACTGTTTATGACTAGTTTTCTATGGACCACTGTATAAGATGTGCAAAATGAATCGAATCTCCTGTATTCCCTGGCCAAACTCTTGCCCCTTCCTCCTCGAGAAAAGGGTAAGATTTCAAAGATTACCTGATCTGCATAACAAGCGCACCGCCTCAAAGCTTGCGGTAGGAGCGCAGACAGCAAAGTATGGGCGTGGTTTCCCCTGCGTCTACGACCTGCCTTTGGGTTGTGAGGGGGTCGAGGGTGCGTCAAGGAGAAATTGGCGAATTCTGGGATTTTTCCTATTTTTGCAAAGGCATAAACACGAATTTAATTAATTTTTTCTTCATTTTTTTACTTTTCAGCATTCATTCTCCGGATTTAACCATGAAACTATTTTATTTACAAGGGAAGGATACCAAATGTCTGTGGCACTTCATAAAGGAATGTGCCTCATAATATGAAATTGACAATGCTGATCTCGATTATGTTCTCCATTAGTGCCTAATACTACTACGCAAGAAGTTATAGCCTTGTCTGTGCAGTATTATGAGCAGTTTCTGCATCAACTCACCTTAACCCCACGTAGTAGGCGTTGCCGTGAAAAATGAATGCAGAATTCGTGATCAGCAGTCCAAGTAACCCTGTATGCGAAATCTCAGCGGAAAATGCATCACTACGGGTAAAGAATTGCGCCTTGATCAGTCGCTACTACTACTAATTACAAGGGAACTTTGCTTCATCGGAGACTTCCTCGTGGGGAGTGTACACTGCCTTGTGCATCTCGAAGCTCTGATTTCAAAACTATCTTGACCTTGGCCCAGCCTCGCGTCTGCAATGATTTATATTCATTTTTCCAGACGCAAGTGATAAGAAGGTATACATAAAATAAGGTATGTCAGGTAGGTCAAGGAAGTGTGGCGCAGTGGTAAGTGTCTCCGTTTCTGTGAATACCCTCACGGGTTCATTTCCCCTCAGGAGTCGCACTTTTGCATTTTCTCCCAGTTACTGATTTTCTCTAAAAATCTATTCTATGCAGTTTTTTGTAAGTGTTTCTACTTGCGAATACATATTCTAAAAGCTTGAAAGCGTTTTCAAAGATCTTCACTACCCCGACTTCGTCGACAGTGGAACTGCTGATGGACTCACGCGAGCCCAAATTTTCAAGGAATTCTTTTTTGCTGAAAATTTCCATAATAGGGTTATCTGAAGTGCTGAACACGAATATGATATCCATTTCGTGACGTCACTACATTCTTATAGGTTTGCGGTAGAATGAACAGCAATTACTGTAGAAAACTAAACAAAATTGTTGAATTTCGACATCAAAATGTTAGAGGCTTACAAAATGATGCTGATAATCGTGATCAGCACCTGAAATTACCCCTAAGTGCAAAATTTGGATGGAATCTGCGAGATGCCTGAACTACCCTGTACCCAGTGACCGTTTCCTCGTGAGTGGTAGTAGTAGTAAATGATCAAGGGGTGATTGTCTAACCGTAATTCTTGCCTTTTTTCGCTGAAATTCTGCATACAGGTTCAGTTGAGCTACTGATCGCGAATTCTGCATCCATTTTGCACTACAACGCCTATTTTGTGGGTTCACGGGAGGTGGATTTGGAAACTGTATCTTCGAATGTACTGCACAGACAAGGCTATAACTTTTTGCGCAGTAGTATTAGGCACTAATGGAGAACATAATGGAGATCAGCATCGTCAACTTCATATTATGAGACACATTCCATTTTGAAGTGCCACAGACATTTGGTATCCTTCCCTTGTTAGTTATTTCGCGTCGGCCACTCCTCTTTTTGCGACCATCGCTGTCAAACAGGGGCATACCTTTAGTGATCCACCACTAGCAAACTCCAGAATTATCATGATTGGCTCTTCTTGGGGGGCGACGCCAAAAAATCGGACGATATTCGGATGGTCAAACCGGCGCATCAGTTTGGCTTCCTGGAAAATATCCATGGAGATTTTCGAGGCTAAGGATAAGTAAAAAAATAATGACTACGTGAAAAAAAAAGAAAAAAATCAATAGATAAGCAATACCTACTTCGAAGAATGCTGAGAGCTGTGCTTTCTTCACTCTGGAGCCTTTGATCATCTTCACGGCGACATCCACTTCTTCACCGTTCTTCTGTTTAAGCCTTCCAAGATTCACCTCTCCAAATTCACCGTCTAAAAATTCTCCTCAGGCATTTCCTTGAAGGCCTTCATAGCTCGTTAAAAACTTCTGAGACTTACGTCCTAGCTTTCTCAGAATTGTTATATGTTCATGTAGGAAATAATAGTCCGGACGTGGAAACGGTGTTTTCAGGATTACTCCAGATGGCGGTATAGGGAAGGATGTTTGTACTAAGACGTCCAAGAGTTCTTTTAAACTAGGTTTTGATATCTGAAAAAAATATTTTTTTTTGCAGAATTCCTGATTTCCCAGGAATCTCTCTCCTATGCGTGAATCTGCCAGTGATACCTACATCTTTCAACGTCCACATTCCATTCGTGTAACCCAAGGGTATATGCTTCGTATCAGTGAGGTGTTTCACGGATATACAGTAGGCAACTTGTCTAGCCACTGTCGTTTTCCTTACTAAGTAGTCTCCCTGGATCTAAATTATCTAAGTACGTGATCCCACCCCAAAACACTTAACAATACTGAGTAAAACCTTTAACATGTCCTCGACTTCCTTCCGTGGAATCATACCGTGATACCATACGTGTGCAGTAAGAGCTTTATCTAATTGCTGAAATTATCTAGTTACACTAATCATACAGTCCTTGTCGAAAATATAGACGGATTGCGCGTGCGGTTTCATATCGTCGCGGCGGCAGAATCGCGGTGGGACCTACTGCACCCTCTCACTTGGAGCATGCTCTCTTCGCATCCATCGTTTGGGTCCCACCGCGTTTCCGCAGTCACGGAATCCGTCTATCTTTTCGACAAGGACTGTACCAGAAATGGCCAGGAAATGTCGCGACTTCATGCGACTCTTTCCACAACACCCTTAAAGGGTCGCTAGCTGGCCCCGCGCAATGGTCCCACCACACAGCTCGCGCGTTCGCCACTTTTGCTACCGCCCCCGTGCACTTCCGTAGATACCTCGGGCTCCGGTCTCACTGTTCCATTCGTCGAGTGTCAACCAGGGGAGCGGTGGCTTGGAAGCAAGAGGAAGGTTGCTGAGGTATTGCATGTCACGCTGAACAACAACATCAGTCCACGTCGCGCGAGAAGGGCAAGAGCTGCGGTGTGAAGATGTGCGAGGGTGGATGGAGCACACGCTTCTCCTGCCGAGTTTAGCTCATACGTCGAGTTTTGTTTGCTATCGACTTTCAGTGAGGGACAGTTGTGTTCCTGTCTTTAGTTTCTGTTTTGTATCGTGAGTATATCCATGCGGGCTATGGATGTGGACAGCACCGATGTTCGTGTTGTGTAGCAAGAAGTACAGACGGGTGCCACAAAATTTGAGGCGAGCGCTTTCATACATGTGTACATATTATTAACCGGTACGGATGCTACTCACAAGTAATGGTGCAGCCAGCTGTGTAGTGTTTGATTACCACATGTGGCAGTGTTAGAAATACAAGAATGTACCAGGACCAGGTCATGTCGCATGCTCGTAATGGTGGTATTGATGGCCAAGGGGCTTCCACTGCAGTTGTGCGCATGCACTCCATAGCCTTCGGGTTCATGTATCCTGACGCAGCTAGTTGTGCTACCAGCTTAGGCGGGAAACATGTCCGTGTGTTTCATTGTACTTTCCTGGCGTTCGCTTCGCCGATGGTTGAGGTCTGCTAACCAACGGCATCTCATCAATAAATCGCTAACCTTGTAAGGGGATTCTGGTTCATGTGCAGCCTGTTGTTGTGGTGGTGCCAGTTGTTGTTGTGGTGACGGTTGTGGCTCTTCTTGCTGGAAACTGCGCGTAAATTTATAGCGTGAGTCAGAAATTTTGTAAAGCAGGCCACAACCCTCCTATATTTGCCATGTAATTTGTGCTGGGCAGATTAGATCTATGCGGAGAGGACGACTGTTACTCACTTTGGGTTGAGAACCTTCCAGAAGGCTTCCATTTTTTAACTCTTTAGTAGGTCTTCTAAATTCACTATGAGTTACGTGAAATACGATAATCGATTTTTCAAAAAAAAAAAAAAACTAACACATACCTTAACGATTTTGCTGACTGCGTAATTTTTCTACGCATTGACTTCATGTTTTAAACTCTGCAATAAAGAAGCCAGTTTTTTTAAATCTCAGACATCGAGTTCTGCTGAATCTCTGAACATCGATAATCTTTGCATTAAGAGTAGTAACCATTGCCATGTTCATTGTGTGGAGGCAATTTCAGAGTGGAGCACGAAGCCGCGACGCAGACACTCGTTCAAACATCAATGAGCTTAACATGTTTCATGTTTTAAACTGTGCAATAAAGAAGCCAGTTTTTTTTATCTCAAACAACAACATAGGCCATAAAGAAGGGAGACGAAAAGACAAGGTAGGGGGTGCAGCCTGGCTTGATTGGATGCTTACAGGGAACTCCAGACGGATGTAGACAAGGGTCGGGACAGCGGCGCGGCTCTCCTGGGCAGAGACGTGGGAGCTCAGCATAGTGTACGCCTGCGTCTGTGCCCAAGAGAGCCGCGCCGCGAGCCCAACTCTTGTCTGCGTCCGTTTGGAGTTTCCTGTACATTGCATTATCACTAATGCAGCTGTTTTGTCACACTTGCTGCAAAGAGTGTGATTCTCTCTATTGATTTTGGTTATCACATGAGGAACAGTTAGTGACAATACCACCATAGCTATTCTTATCTTGACTTTCTGATGTCATCTTTTCTCTAAAAAATGGGGAAGAAAAGGGAAAATATCAATAGCGGGGATTCAGCCCAATTTTCTCGCATGCGACCACCCTTATCCTAAAGGATTCGTCCCACCTCAAGATCGTTTTTCAGATTTCAATGCGAAAAGAATCTCTAGGCGCTGGTGATCCCAACGGTATACGTGATTCCACGCAAGACCGCTGAAAATCACCATTTCCGAGCCCCAATTTTCACAGAGCCTTTGGGAGGAGCTGAGGGCGGAGCTAAGTAACTTCCCGAATAATTCATTCCAGGAAGCGCACCTAGTGAGAAAGTTCGTATTCCTCGTGAGAGTTCCTCATCAATCCCCTGACGGAATAGAAGCTGTCTTCCATGTGTGACTAGCAAAGGAGTTTACTATCAGGAAACCCTGCAATTCCGCCTTGGCTCCGGGCCAATGCGGGATTGCGGGGTTGAATTACTTAGCTCCGCCCTGGCTCCGCCCAGAGGCTCCTTAAAAGTTGGGGCTCGGAAATGGAGTTTGTCAGCAGTATTGCATGGACGTATACCATTGTGATCGCCAACTCCTGGAGATTCTTTCACCGCTGAAATTTCAGAAAAATCATGAGGAGGGACGCTGCTTTTAAGCGGACAAGGTTCGTATCGGGCGCCGGTAGTTACAGACTGGCAGATCTGGTCTAGCCAGTGGCATAGAAGCGCCATCATATACTAAGAAACAGTTTCTTTCATTTTTCACTAAATCTCTGAGAATCAATGGAAAGTCGATTCACTTTGGTAGGACTGATCGATCAATGACTGGCGCTTCGGTTTCACTGTTCAAGCCAAGTTTAAGCTGCTTTTCAATTTTCTCCGTTGATCCTAGAGTGGTCGGGTCCAGGACAGCACTCCGATCACAAGGACCAAGAAATGACCAAGAAATGATTAAGAAACAAGTTTCCAACAAGAAGACCGACGCGGAACGTAGAAGATTCCAACTGATATCGTATCAGACACACTCGGGTTGTATGCTGTCGATAAAATCGACCCAATCCGTCATTTTCTAACAATATTTTACTTCATGTAGATGTACTCCAGCGTCACCACTTCTATGTACCTTGTAGGACACAGATCGCAGCCGTTCTAAAACTTTTAAGAGATATTCACTGGTGGTATCTTGGAAAAAACACCTAAAAACGTTCAAGCCGTAGTTGAGCCCTGAAGTCCTACTCAGGCCAGTTCGTTGAACGTTGTACAGTCGGGTCCGGCAGCCACTGCAAATGGGCGCCGGCGGGCGCCGGCCGCCGCCACCCTCCGGCGCCCCGGTATTAATGAGCTATAAATCACTCGAGTTGGAACAAAGCGAAGAAAAATACAATTTTAGTCCATAGTAGACAGGGTGCAGTGGATATGTTGAGGCTATAAAGCAGAGGACCATTTTCACGACTTTCACGTTTTTTCATTTTTGTGATTTTCATGGGGAAAGATTTCTGAATACACAATAAGCGAAGCCAACTCTTCCATTTTCTGCTATAGTACACTGCTTCGCGAATACAAAAATGGCCGTTATTCTTTTATAGATGGACATAGTACTTCAGTTATCGCATCTGAATAATAAAGCTCATCCAATTCGGGATCCTCAGAAATAATTGAAATCCGTATAAATTGTTCCATATCCATTGCGAAGTAGTTCTACCGCTGTCATTTGTCTTTCGTGGAGCAGTCCTTCACGGCGGAGTTGCTCTCTCCCGGTTTCCCTCAACTTGGAAAAGTGGTTTTTCACTATTACTTACATTATTACTATTACTTACACTTACACTTATCGTAGTTTATCTTCGAAAGAGTTTTCCACTCTTACTCACACTTACGCCTAGCGTGATTTATCTTAGAAATTTATGCAAAATGTTGCCGGATGCCTTCCTGGACTACCCGAAGGAGATCACGGGGGACGTTCCAAGCAGTGAACCCCAAACACTGCGATACTTAACTCTGGATCTCCAATGGAGTGGAACCAGCGATAGGGACAGATTGCAATCTGCCACTCAAACCACTGAGCCATCCGGGCTACTTTCTATGCTGGAGTTTGTTAGATAACTGCAGTAGCCATAGGCAGCATACTACATGTATTTGCAAAACGGGGCACAGGGCAGGGTTCGATCCCCTGACCACCACAACGTCGATCATTCGCTCAACCCACTGAGCTATGCGCGCACGCGATACAAATAGTGTCCAATCTCACTTACACTTACACTTATCGTAGTTTATCTTAGAAATTTAGGTGAAAAGGGAGTTGGGTGGGGCCACTCCTGTGAAGCTTAAGCCCAAGCCTTCCATTCTTAAAGGCAGCAGGAGCTGAAATCCTTGACTCCAAGCTGAGCTGTGGGTGATGAAGTACAGACTCGGCACATCATAAATGTGAAACGAACACAGACAATGATGGTTTACCTGCTGAGAAAATGGAACATTCGCCGCGAACACGCCTGGCCGTGTTCGCGCGCGGACGAGTTTTCCCCGGCGCGAAAGCCATTGCGGCGCATGGTTTTGGCCGTGTCTCGCCATGAAACCCTGTGAATTGAATGCATTTCGTTTTCCCTTTGCGCCAAACCACGCACCGCAATAGCTTTTGCGCTGGGGAAAACTCGTCCGCGCGCGAACACGGCCAGGCGTGTTCGCGACGAATGTTCCATTTTCTCTGCAGGTAAGCCATCATTGTCTGTGTTCGTTACACATTTATGATGTATCGAGTTTGTACTTCACCACCCGCAGCTCAGCTCAGAGTCGAGAATTTCAGCTCCTGCTGCCTTTAAGCATAGGGTTAGGCTTATCTACCCTGTCTACTATGGACTAAAATTGTATCTTTCTTCGCTTTCTTCCAAGCTCGAGTGATTTATAGCTCATTAATACCGGGGCGCCGGAGGGTGGCCGCGGCCAGCGCCCGCCGGCGCCCATTTGCAGTGCCTCCCGGACCGGACTGTGGTTAGAGCGAGAACAAGCAAAGAGGAAGGCTCACGTCATTGAGTGGAATTGTTGAGAAAGCGACTTCTTGTAAATGAACCGAACTGCAAATGAACCGTACAGGACGTGTTTACTATTCAGTTGTTTGCCGTAAGCAGCATAATTTGATTTCAAACTGTAAGTGGTAATAATTCTGAGCATCATGGAATAGTGAGCGGTCAGATACACCCATAGTGGAAATCGTGAGTGTTTCCGGGAAGGTTGTGGCTGTTCTCCTAGTCTGGAATGGACGAGTTTCCTGGGCAAAACACTGCCATCAACATCCATTTCCTGCTCTGACGATGTCCTCGGATGTAGTGCAAGTGCGCATTATATCTTACCAAGTTCGCATTATTCCGGAATTTTGTTAGTTTCCAGTCATTTCTGATTTCCGGACAAGACTTCGTCTCGTGCTGGTACCTAGGGGCAAAAATACGCAAAGTTCTGGATCAAATAATGGCGAGAAAAGCATGAAATCGGGTTATTCAGCATATTTTATTATTAGATCTAAAATATTATTACAAAAAAAAAAACACGA